>NTHP01000132.1:792011-826532 GCA_003416845.1 Oplegnathus fasciatus
GGTGAGGTAACCATAAACTCACCACCGAGAACCACAGACACTTTATAGGAATATTACAGTAATTTTCTTTTATGGTTATAGTCTGTTAGTTCATGTGGGTGAGACCAAACCTATACTCAACTGGCTGCACTGAAGCACAAATAATAGTGAGGTAAAACAGCATTTAGTTTATGTTTATTATACAGTAGTCAGGCCAATAGCGGTGTAAGCAGCTGTTTGTTAAACTGGGTGTGTATTCCAGTCTGTTTTGGGACACTTTACCTGCAAAGAAAGACAGGATGTGTCTATTTAACAGTATTTTTGGAAAAAACACACATTTATTCTACTTTTTATCGACATAGTTTAAGTCAAGCTGTGACTAAATGTATCCACTGAGGCTTTGTTGTTTGAAAAAATAACAAAAATGTGTGTATTTGTCCCCACAAAAGGAACATAGGCGTGCAAAAAGAACAGCAATGTAGGTGCTAGATCATGTACCAACCTGTTTAATTGAAGGAATAATCAATAAAGTTTGGTGAAACTCTGGTTCTCGAGCCATTTTGTCCAATGCCTATTCAAAGAGCGCCCCCTATTCTCTGAATGGTGTATTACATTTCATAATTGTAGCTGATATTTCGTGCTGAAGGGGTGGCATGCTCCTTAAGATTGGTTAAAAAAAAATCACATCAAAATTTCACATTTTAAAATCACACTGCTTGAATGGAAAAGAAACACTGGGGATTATTAATAAGTGTGACCAATTGAACTCCCTCCTCTCCTCTCTGTGTGCTTCATTATATCCCGTAATGTTTCAACTCCCCCAACTTATTCTCACCTGAAGCAGTACATTTGGAATATCTTGTGGGAATCACAGAGCCACAGAGAACCGTGCATGACAACGTTGAATCTCATTTCCCTTTTTCATTGTGTCAAAACAGCACAAAGGCTGCTAATTGCACAATCTATTCTCTGAGACTGCGTGTCAGTCCTCATTCCATGGATGAGTAGATAGCATTTAGAGCTTCACTCTAATGCTGCAGCCGTCCCTATCACTACAGATTGAATTCCACACATCAAATTTATTTCAGATGTTATTATCTGTGGCAGCTTGCCAGTTCTGCCTGCCACTCATACAATGTCTCCACAAGGTGTTTTCTCCTCACAGCACCGGCCAGGCTACTTTATTTTCCGACAGCATAGCATTGGTGGGCATCAGTCTGCACGGTGCACCGGGTGGAGAAATGCTCAATAAGTTATATTTCCACATTCTGTATTTCTGTTCGCATTTGTAACTTTTTGGGGGGGATTTGTAATAATTTGATTTACAGTACACCTGATTCATTTCAGTTCTTGTGCACTCACAATGCCCCACACTCCCAACTTTTGTTTTCGCTCTCTGGTGATTCACTCCACTATACTGCATGGCATTTCCTTTGCTCATGAGAATAGATGGGGTTCCTGGGTCTCTCTGAGAAGAGAAGCCCAGCGTCTCTGTCTCCCCGAGCGGGATGAATAATGGATGGAAATGGATCAGATGACTGAACTGCTTCATCTGGATCCTCTGTAGTAATGCCCAGTCACAGATTCTCTGTATGTCTGTAGTGTGTGATTGTGCGTGCTCAATCTGTGTGTTGTGTGAGGAATGGCCACGCAGCTTGCAAATGGTTAAGTAGTTTATTTTGGAGATCTCACATACGAGCTAGTCACACATTGAGCGCTGGTGGTGCCATTTAATAGGGCAGCCGTCAGCATTTTCTATTTAAATTAGTGGGGAAACTGGTAATAAAAGATTTTCGCCCAGGCCTCTTTCTCAGTTAATGTTTGATTAGAAATGCAATGGTTTTAAATTAAGATTTCTTTTCCCCCTTGGTATGAAATCAATCAAATTAACGGAAATTGAATTATTTGAGATGGTAATCTATTTAAGCAAACCATTCACCATGAAAATGTTTTCCTCCTGTTGTGAACGGAAGAATAATTGAATCAGACCCTTGTAAGTGACCCCCAATGGCTGAGCAAGAACAAGGCTTATTGAAATGAAATGTAGATTTTCTCATGCTTAGACCACATAAGTGAGAAGGCAGGGTATACAAAATTCAATTTACCTCACATAATATGTACACAGATTTAAATGTGTATGATATGTAACATAGCAGGAGAGAATTGAGGGCAGGATAAAGGACTGTAATCATGTATGCGGAAATGTGTGTTTGCATGCCTCTGCAGTGTCCATAAGTTTTTTTTAAACTTATTTTACAGTACAGTAACAGTATTTATAAAGTAGAATAGTATCAGAGCAAATCTCCATCTCTTTTGCCCCCATAGCAAATTACTACAGGAAATGATATTCCAAATATATCACCACAGGTCATCAATTCTTTATGCCTTCGAGGGATGAAACATGTGCACTCAACTGGTTTCCTGCCTCTTTTTTTGTCACACTTACATACATGTAGCTTGTAAATCACATTTATATATGTATCTTCGCTACAGGTAAATGTCAAAGAGGATTGTATCTTGATGTTTTGGAATATATTTTCTAAACTTATTCTTTGATAATTTAATAATGTAGTTCCATTGGGTTTGATTTGCCATTAATAAATACCCATTAGAGGATATTCAGATTGCTTGTTTGCGAAAGAAAGCAAACAGACCTGCACAAATACATACTGTATTATGTGTAACAAGATTCAGTGTTTTTCAAATCTCAATAAATGTATGTAAATGGCATCCAGTAATGATCTCCATCATTCTCTGTCTTCTCCCCAACAGAAAACGTGTAAATACTTAATTGTTAGACACATGCTACACATTTTATCAGCCAATGCATGCACAGGCAATTTTGCATCCCACCAAACCCACAGACATACAGCAGGTGATTGTAATAAATCATGAGTCACATGGTACCTCACAGAGGCTTAATGGTAATAAATTTGTCAGGGTCTAGTGTATGTCAAGTTGGCTGGATGGGCCTGAGTGTGCCTTTCTTGCCTCAATATGTGTGGAAGAGAAATATTGTTTCAGTCCTCCCATTTATATTAGTCTGAACTCTGAAAGACTAAGACTGTGCATTTTTTTGGCCACTTCAAACCCTTTTCAGGGCTTGAAAGGATGGTATTGACCCACTTCCACCTTTCTTATTTTTTTTCAAGTAGTCTATCTAATCCAACATATATACTTTAGGGAACCTTTTCATGTATCCCATAGCGCCCATACAGTCAGATGAACTCAAGTACACCAGTCATGTTCCAAATGGGGCCATTTGAATTCATTGTTAATTATATAAATTACATATTGTTACCATCTTTGTTTCATACAATTGAACTGTCAGTGTTTGAGTAGATTTGGTCAAGTTTGCATTGTACTACCATTTACTGTAGCAGAAACTCGTTGTTTCAACCATTTATCCATTGCTTTTAGCCCACAGTTTGCTTACTAGTTTTCACACAATCCTAACTGCAACTGTGGTGTTCAGGTGTTACAGCTGACTCAATGTGGCTTTTTTTTAAAAAATCAAATTGAAATGTCTTTTTGTCCCCCAAATTAATTGAGCTATTATCTTTCCATGGACCCCTTGGCAACTGCAGATACCTCCTGTGGTACAAGTAGGCCTAAAATCGCTTAGGGCCATCAGAAAGCTTACTGTAGCCTATATACAGAAAGCTGTTTAAAGACATTCCACTGTAGGTTGGATTACAGACCTTTAAATGGATTATTTACTCCTGGGATAACACACCATTAATATACAGTGATTTTATCAGGATTATGTGTAGCAGAGACACATTCATAATCACAATGAAGAACCACATCAACAGAGATTATGAGCTTTTATACAATAATTACTAACACATGTGTGCTGTAGACAATATTTTCCTCAAACTAGTACAAAAGCATGTGAATAAAAAGAAAAAACAGAACAAAGCTCTATAGTTACGCTCTGGAATAGCAACCGGAGATGCATTGCTAGCCACGCTGTACTGGGATTATTAGCACAGCTGGAACGCTTGGCTGAAAATACATACAGTAGACTGAACAGCATAATGTAGGGCTAGGATCATTAGCATCAAACTGCCCATGACTATTTCTGCTGGGAGCCAAACGGCTGGTGGCTACCTGCTGTTAATGAAGAACGCCATGCCTATAATTTTCCACATTAGATTGAGAGTGAAATCAATGCTATAATACCAGTAATAATGTCACATTAATACACAAGTAAAACCATTTTTTTGCCAAAAAAACCCCCACATAAAACCATGTTTAGCAGGAAAGCCTGCAGCAAAACCAAGGGATTTTAACGCGGAGTCTAATATTGAAAAAGTGGACTGCATGGTGCTTCAGAGCAGTAAAACAGATACAAACATTTTACCAGTTTGAGGACATTACAGCACTTCCTCCAAATAACATTAAATGTGGATTAGGAGACATTTGCATATTAATTAGGCAGAAAAATCCCATAAACAAAGCATGTATCTCCCAAAATTCAGATGAATGATTTGAATGCATGTGCTAAATTGGTTGGTTTCAGGGAGGCTATTGCATTCATAAGACCTGCAGTGCTTGTAAGGTTTAAGCCCATGTCAGCAGCAGTCACCCAGAGGTAAATCCCAAAGTCAGAGAGGTGCTGTTCAGGAACTAAACCTGCCCTGAGATTTAAGATCAGGATTGATCTGCTTGTGTGGGTGTTAGTTCATCTTGTAAGACACTTAAATTTCAACAATAAAGCAAAATCAAGTTTGTTATATGTTGTTTTTCCACTATTCAAATCAAACTAAGCCAATACTCTCCCCAGGTCTGTGTTCAGTTCCAATGATTACACTGCAAAATACACACCGAAGACCAACCGAGCAGGAATCAAACCTCAGAAAATCCAATAAAATGCTTTAACCTTGACAGTGCATGTAGCAATCATCTGTAATCCTATTGGATACGCAAATTAGTCTCTAAGACTATGCTTTCACACATCAAAATAATTTCATTTTTCAATTACTGAAATCAGAGAGACAATAATATGGCTTAGGAACATCCAATCACCTCTTAATATTTTTTTTAAAACTGCAAATGTTTTGAAAAACAGGGAAAGGTTAATATCTTTCAGCCTGTTTTATATAACCGGTTTACCACACAACAGATACTCTAAGCAGAGTCAAACCTCCTGGTGAGTCAATTCAAAACATTTATTCAGTTAAAAATATTCCTTAAAAAACAATCTTTTTTTCCACAGAGAGAACAGTTTTGATTTCCTGTACATACATAAAGAAACAATAAGCTTTCAACTGTAATTAACAGGAGGGATCTTGTCATGTTATCTGCTCCACTGGCTTGTATGGATTCCATTGACAGCTATTGAAGCAATGACTGTTTGACCCCAGATTACAGTACAGCTTTAACTGAACTCCAGAAATCCAGAAAGCCCTCTGGCAGGCAAAAAGGTGATGGAGCATTTGCACTCAAGGATCCTAAACTGATGATAACATGTCTGACAAGATATGATTACCAATCTCTATATCCTCTTTTAAGAAGGAATTTAAGGAATTAGAGTTTAGCTGACACCTTGTTGCTTTCTTATGTTTTTCTTACATTTTGCTGAGTAGGCCTTATGGAAGCAGGAATATGAGTTATTCTTTCAGCTTTAATTTGATGGTTTAATTAGATAGTTAGTGGCCTGTAAACTGTTAAGTGGGCTTTACAGTGTCCTAATTCGTATGTAAATTTGCATTGTTATGATAATACTACACCACAATGTCTTGTGCTGTCTCTGTTATGCTGAGAAGGCCTTTAAGGGAGCCAGAATTATAGACTCTTTTGTACTATTGTACTTGATATTTTGTTGAAATTAGTATCTTTTATTTTAGAGAATTTTAGAGTTTTTTACACTTTCATTTCACTGAACTTTTCGGACAAGAATGTGATTACTTCTCATGCTCTTCTAAACAGACAGCACAGTGATTTATTGTGGTATAGCCATATATTTCAATGCATATACAATACACATGCTTTTTCACACTGTCTTACCCTCGACTTAAAAACCTAACGAGGTGGCCAATTAGCTTCAGCTACCCTATATACATTACAACTGTTGCATTTCCAGTGTAACCATCCTTATCTGTATTGTTCTTGTTAAATAAACTAGTGAATAAATAACAATATACAATCCAGTTTCAATAATTCGCCCCATGGTATACAGCAGGGCTACTGTTATACACTTTTTAAATCAGTTCCTCTGTGTGGAGGACACAGCTCATCGAGCAACAGTCTAAGCATTACAGATTACTTTTCCTCCCCTGTGTTTAAAAAGTTCCCTTATTTAATGAATTAATGGGAACTGTGGTATGAAGGTCTTTATGAAAACAGACAGGATTTCATCAGGTGTGAAAAGCAGTGTTTTAGCCAAGCTTAATTGGGTCTCATATTTTTATTTCTCTCCCTCTCTCTCTTTCATTCTGTTGGTATAAAATGTTCATGAAGCAAGTTTCACTGAGTTAAGTGTAATTAAAAGTTTTTCAGATACTTGCAATTGAAAATGTACCAAAGCTTCGCACTGTCAAAACATCTGTATGTGTCTTTTTTCTGTCCTCTCTGTCTACAGTAGAGCTGCTGTAGTTTTCATATATGTAATATCAGAACACAATCAAGCTGTGTTAAACATAATATTGATATTATAGTGATAAGTGTAATTTATTGTTGTGTTTCTATTCCCATGCTGAGACATGGAGTTTTAATTCTTAATTCTTCTTCTCTTGGTTGGTTGATTGATTGAAGCTTCTGCCGCTGTCACACTGAGATGTCATATTGGTTTTGACTGTGCCTCTAAATTAGTGGAAGTGAAGCCATACCTTTGAGCTTATAGGTTACAGATATAACTCAAACAACAGGTCAGTGACATTATCCTGTTTCTCAGTAAATCTGAATGTAAACAAACACATTTTTGATTTTTTGGCATGTTCAACACTAGTGTTTGTTGTGTGATTTGTAGAAAAAGGTGAGCTGGTGAAAACATTTGAGCAAAAAAACATGTCCAATAATAATTCTGTGTTTGTTAATGGTAATTAATTCAAAGAGTTTTGATTCCAAAAGGGTAAATACAATGAAAGAGGGGTGCTTGTGGTATATAAAGCTATTCAACCCATTTCCTGTAACTGAAGTTGTTTAGATCTTTTTATGGGCAATAGTAGTTTTTAGGGGCTGGAGATATGTGCTGTGGTTGAATGTAGATTGGGGTGACCTTGGATAAAATAAAATAGCTACAAATAAGACTAGGCCCTGATCTTCAAAATGCTTCTAATCTACCCTGAACAAAGACCAAATTAACTGAGATTGAATGCCAACACTTCGTACTTGAAACTGATTTACAAATTTAAATCAAACTGGCATCAGTTTATTTTTGGAGGGATTATATTCGTGAAGTTGGATGGGTGACAGTCAAGCGCGACAAGTAACATGTGAAGACAGAGAGGGGAAAGGCAACAAAAGTCTCTTGCCAGATTTTGTGTCAAAATTACATGGTTTACAATTTAGATCTCGAGGCCACTGAGAAAACTGTTACTCGTTTTGCACTCTGTTCATTTATACAGGTGCTCAAAACACAGCAAGGATCATTTTCACAACTCTGGAGTGCTGCACCATAAATAGCAGTTTTCTAATCACAGGACTCATCTCTGTCTCCACCAAGGACAGCCCTTTGTGGGACTTCTATTATCAGTATAGTACAATTTTTCAGAATGAACATTTCAGATAAGTTGTATTTCTGACTATTTATATATGATATGCAAAGTCTTTTTCATTGTCATTTCTTTCATAATGAGGCCGTTCAAATAAAAGACCTTGACTCTGTAGCAGCTCAAATGCAGTATCCACAGTCTCAGAAAACAGAGTGGTGACGCATGAAAGAGCTGCTGCCACACTGCTTCGCTGTCCTTGCTGTAAAGCTCCAAATAAGGAGACTAGTACTAAAAGAATAGTCAGAGCACTACAGTTGTGTCTCCATAGGCAGAGCCCAGCAGTCTTGTGTGTCATTAGGCCTGTAGTGCACTGTAAAGAGGCTGGTGACACATAAGTAAAGCAAAGAGGATCCACACCAGTAACTACCCCAAAGTAAGAGCAGCAAAATGTAGTGAATGAGTAAGTCCCCCTTGACTGTATTCTTGTTGTAGCAGTGTTCAAGCTCAGGGGACAGACAGTAGCGCACTGTTCCCATTTCATACTGTAGACTGTGGGTAGCTTCCATAGGTGAGTGGGCTCATCCTGATTTGTATATACTCATCAACAAGGCCTGGGACCCCCCACTGCCACGACTCTTATACCACCCCCATGGACACTACATGTTACATTAATGTAAAGCCTCCGTATCTGACTCAGTACGTTACATGAACGTACTTTTTTTGGTTTATTATCTCTGCACATTGCACATATTCTTATACTGTGAACATTCGCACATTCCATCCTCTTCGTTTCACACTGTGTACAGCTCTTTCTGTCTCATTTTAAAAGCAGATATATTTTACCTTTTTTTATTGTAAATTTTTTGATTTTATATTTGTGATTCTTGACTTTTACTGTATTTTTTTTTCTTTTCTCTTACTATGTTTATTGTTATGCACCAAGGCACAGAGGCAAATTCATCATACTGTATGTAAAAACCTTCTTGGCAATAAGCCTGATTTTTATATTCACTGGGCTGAGTGAGTTCTGTGGGACCTCTGTGAAGAAGCGCTGGATCACAATAAGTAACTGATATCAAAAGTACAACGCTACCTTCTCAAAATCACTCACACAGAGCAATGAACCAGACAGCAAATCATTATAAATTAAAAGAGGCCACATTTGAAATGAGATACAGTATGATGAGGCAATGCAATTGGTTCCATTAACTAATTTGCACACTGAATTATTCAAATGACAAGCAGGGGAGACTGATGGCTTGTGTTTACACAGTGACCCTAATTATCAAAATACTTCATTAGCAACATGCTCTGTCCTGGTATGTTGGCCTCATAATGTTTGTCATGTCGGCAAAATAAACACTTGTGAGGGCTATCAGAATAGCATCATGTATAATGCTCCAGTGTTTGACTGAGCACACACTAATTAAGCATTTTAAAATTGTGTTCACATATTTTCAGTATTCCCAAACCCCGGCAGTTTGGTCATAATCCCCTGGTAGACATCTAGACATCATGCTGCTATAATGAAGACATGAATAATAACATATTTTAAACCTCTAAAGAATATTTCTACCCCACAGACACACACACAGTCACACATAATGACTACGTGAGTGTAGAGGAATACGTGAACACACTTCGAAAGTCAATTAATCTAAAATTATGATGTAACAGCTCTGTAATTATCTGAATGAACCAGCTACATTGCACAATATTAACAAAATATTTTACTTAAATGTTATTAAACTGCTACTATGCAAAATATAAGTATTAGTTTAATTCTGATACACAATGTAATGGTTAGGATTTAACAAATAAAGAGGGGGAAAGCAGCACATTTTTAAAAAATGAATGAAAAAGTAAAAGAAAGTTTTAGGCAAACTTTTATTTACCTACGAGCCAGCACATTAACTACAAATGTTTAGGGATTAACTACAGACAACAAAACTACCTTGTTCATCTGTGTGGACATGAATGTTACAAAAAACATTACTAAATCTCATGGCTTCATAAATGTTTTCATCGAATTTTAACAGAAAAACAATCATGGCAGCTCAATGTATTAAGAATAACTACGGTACAAAAGGAGGGGAAGGGGTTCTAAGTCATATGAAACTTTAAAAACAGCCTAAGCTATCCATAAACCTTTAAAAAAATACCTTTTTTTGTTTCATTGCTCAAAGTTATTCTGTGCACAGTTTTAGTCTAAAAACAATAACCTCCTAAACACTTGATTGTTGTTTTTCTGTTTTCATGAGTAACGTTTTATTTCCCAAAACATTTCCTCGAGAAGAACAAAAAAACTCTCGAGCAAACATAAGAACAGGCCATCTGCATTGACATGGTGAGCCACGCTGGCCTCTGCTCGGCTCTCTACCTCTAGCTCTCATCCTCTGACTGGCCTCCAGATACTGCTTTACTCATCCTCGACCTGACCTTTGGTTTGATGTCTTCCAGCTGCATGTCTAGTGGCAGGCTTTAAAGGTGAGATAAAGTAGTGGATGCTGCTGCCGGACATGAATTGACTTTTGCTGTAAAAACTGTATCTTCTCAGGCCCTACTTGCAACGCTATGGTGGAGCTTTGTGCAATTATTCCGTTCAATATTACTTTTCACATGGCTAGGCTTGATCAAACGCTTAAGTTGATTAACACTGATGAGGTGCAAAGATACACTCCTCGCTCCACCGTGTCTTGGTAACGATCACGGTAAGTCACTATGATCTCAAGTCCACCACTGGTCGTATTTAAATATGTATGAAGACTGTATTCAAAAGAAAGCTACTGCTTTACCTTGGTTGCTTATAGACAGACATACAGCGTGAGAAGCACAGACTTTTCATTCATTTCTCATTTACAAAAGCAGCAAAAATGTCCTGCTGAATTATAGCAAAAGTGTACGATGCCCAATATATTTTATCTGGCTTAATGGTACTAAAAGGTGTTTCGCCGGTTTTGAATGTACCGCTCAGTGTAAGCATGATAGCGTCATGTCTTGACTGCCAGTCAGTCAAGAGTCTACAGTCATGCTGTCAGCTCTGTGAGGCTGTAGCACAGTGATGCTTTGGGCTAAATGCTAACATCAGCACGCCAACATGCTCACAATGACAATGCTAACATGTTGATCTTTAGCAGGTATAATGTTTATCATGTTCAGCATCTTAGTTTAGCGTGACAGCATGCTAACATTTGCCTATAAGTGCTAAACACAAAGTACAGCTGAGGCTGATGGGAATGTCATTACTTTTTCAGGGATTTGGTCATAAAACAAAGTGTTGAACAAAATTTAAAATTTGAGCTAACCATGGCGCTAGATGAAAAGTCAAAAGTACAATAAAGTACGCTGAAAACCACAAATGCCGGTCTCATGGTGGCACTGGAGAAAAGGTCAGGGGATCACAGTAGGATTCATCATCTGGGAACCATGAATGTCTGTACAAAATTTTCTGCCAATCCATCGCGTAGCTGTTGAAATATTTCACTAATTAAGTTACAAACTTTAACCTTCTGGGGGTGGTACATGAAAAAATCAGAGGATCACCAAAGTCATTAGGATTCATCCTCTGGGGACCATGAACATCTGTACAAACTTTCATGGCAATCCATCCAATAGTTGTTGCTGGATCATAGATGACGGACCAACCAACAGACCAACATGTCAATCCATAAAGCCACACAGCTAGCATGTCTAAAAACACATTTTTACTACAGTACTTGCCATTTTTTTAATCTTCTGATTGAAAATATGACGGCAGCTTTATGTCTGATATTATTTAACCAACAATTGGCCCATAAGTATTATGCTTCTGGCTCTGACAAAGAGAAAATGAGCTAACCTATTCTAATCTACACTAAGTGAGGAAATGGAATTGAATTAAATATGCTCTTCCCTCTTCAGAGGAACTTAATAAAACCCATCACTATAGCTCACACACCATCAATGAATGTTCAGCTGGGGATGCATTCTGCTTTATATTTCCTCTGTGTGAGATAACAGGTCACTGTGAGAAATAATGATGAAGCCAACACACCCATTTTATTCTCCACTGAAACGTCTCCTCATCTGTGTTGGTTGGTGGATGATTGATATGCCAATTACTTAACGTCTGCCTCAGAACTTGCCTTTAAATACTGCTGGATATAAGTCACTGTAACTATCTGTAAGTATCAATGATCTCTAGTTAAAGGCTCAGGCCTAAGTGGGTTGATGTACTGTCAGCTTCACAGAATACCCAAAATGCTAGACTACACTTTGCAAAACTGTTAGTCACAAATCCCACATTATTATTCTGAAATGGTTTATATTCCTCCCCAGACACTCTACAAAAGCTCTCAAGCTCCCAAAATGATCTTTTATCGCTACACTGTACTCAAAGATACTCCAAATTACTTTACAACTCAAGCTCAGGCTCTGGGTGGGCAGAGTTACATGGGATACATTACTCTGCTTCATTCAACAAGACCAGGAATGTTTTCTGTGTTTCCCAAACTGAAGGTTGGGTACCAAGATAAATCTGAGGGGTAACAAGAAGAGAATAAAAAAGAATACGTATTTCTGTTATATAAAATTATGTTTATTCTTTCTGATTTTTCTCAATTTTTTTGCCTTTTTCTTGAGAAATATTGGATAAATCCTTCAAATGAAAAAACAATAAGGGAAAAATCCCTTTTTGATTAAACTTCTCATGACTCATGTTCATACTAAGGCCATAACCTTTAGGGAGGGGTCGCAAGTCGATATTGTTTAATTTTAAAGGAATGATTTGACATTTTGAGAAATACATTTATTTACTTTCCTGGAGAGAGTTAGATGACAAAATTGATACCACTCTCATGTCGGTATGGTAAATATGCAGCTAAGCTAAACCAACCGGCTACTGACTATTTACCATATAGACATGAGAGTGGTATCAATCTTCTCGTCTAACTCTCTGCAAGAAAGCGAACTATTCCTTTAAGGGGGTTACAAGCAAAAATGGTTGGAAACCACTGTGTTATTTAGCTAATGAACCCCAGTCAGGGTCATTAAAGTAGGTGTACATAAGGACCGGTTTTAGCTGCAAGAAACTCCAGTGTACTTCAGAATCTGGGCTGCTGGATGCATGAAAGGTGCAGGGGCAAAACCCATACCTGATTACTGCTGCAGAGACCTGAGTTCAGTTCATGATGGTGCAGACTTGGTCGATCCAATAAACACAATGGGCAGTGATTGCAGGTGGGAATCCGGTGATAGGTCATGTCCACCTACAACTGAAAAATGATCTATGATATATGAATAATACTACTGTGCCATACCATTAAGGTATATTAAATAAATGTCACACTAACCAAATAAGTATACTTAAACCACTATATTCATCATTGCCACATTTAGATGTATAATTAATGTAAACATTGTTTTTCCAACATGGATGTATAATTTTTCAGAATAAAACTGGATACATTTCCTTGTGCTAAAAATGTAACTGAACTGGAATTATATTTCATGTATTATAGCAAAAGAATGAATTTGCCAGCTCATTCATCCATTACAAAGGGGCTTGCAACAGACTGCAGGTATTATCGTTTAATCTGAATGGCTGAATACAGACTAATATGAGATATCTGTATTAAAACATGTCCAGGTCTACAATCCAGCACCTGCCTATTTAACAGTCACATGCTGTTCATTAAATCTCACCTTTTTCTGTCAGTCATATCTCACCCTGGCCATAACTCAGCTGGGGACAAGAGTGATAACAGCACCATCACGGGCCTTTTCAATTAGTTTCTGAGATGAAAAATATATAATCCTCATCCTTCATGCCAGGATGCTTTCCCAGATTACAACACAGTCTGTATTAATCATAAAATTTATGAACAAGAAGTCTGTGCTTGCATAGCGCTGCCAGTCATACTGTCTGGCTCTGGGCACCGATAACTACTCATGCAGAAGCATAACAAAGACAATTAGGGGTTGAAGTGTGTGTTTATGTTCTATTTATTGTGGTATTTTATTCTAAACAATAAATACTAAGAATGACTCATAGCACCTCAAGTCCTGGGGCTGTTGGCTAAACATTGGTGGAAAATAAGATACCGCATGACGTTTGTTTATGCTAATTAATCTTCACTCCACTTAGCTAAAGGTAAAGGAACTTGAATACTGTACAAGGCACCCAGCTACACAACCACAATTTAATTTCCATCTTACTATCAAGGCTATACATTAGCCTTGGTCCATATATATATATATATATATATATAGCAGCTGACAATAACGCCACATAGAATGCATGGGGAAGGCATAGATTGATTCATTAAAATAACACAAATGCCATATTAGAGGAGAAGAAGCTATGAAATGTCACAATGGATCACATTTACTGGTAATGTAATGCTCTCATATTCTCGTGCATGTATTACAACAACAGGAAAACACCCAGTGACTCACAGGTTATTTAGCCAGCTCTTCATGTATTCACTCATTTGTGCAACAGATTAAAGAGGTGCAGAGGTTTTCAAACTGTGAGTGAGACATGAGGCAAAGATACTGCTCCTTACTAATAATAAATAATACAACAGTTTTCAAAACAAAGCCACAAAGTTCTTTACATGGTTGAGCCACAATATAAGATAGAAAGAAACAATAACAATAATAAAAACCATATATGACATGTTGGAAATTCAAGAGTGTGCTGGCATTAATAAAAAGCTTTTTTAAAAATATTTTGAGAAGTGATTAAAAAACTAGCTTGAGGTGACAGGGACAGGTGCATGCCAGTGCTCTAAAAACAGTAAGTTATTTACTGTAGTCTGGCATGCTGATTTGCCCCCCTTCTCAACATGGTCTACAGTTGTTGGAGCAGCAGCAGTGGATGTCACACACAACTCATGGAGGCAATTAAGGTACTTTCACCCTTTCTCGTTCACGGAGTCATAACTCAGTCAAATCTGAACACACAGACATGATACACATATGTTTAGGTTCAGTATGACGTACACTTTCCGAGGATAGCATTGTATGCGATGTCCATCGTGAATAAATGTCCATAAATCCGATTAGAAATCACAGAAATAAGGCGCTCCGTGTAACTGCAGAACTTGCCCGAGAATCACCATGTTTTTAAGTTTTCTTCAGTATCAAAGTAAACCAGTGATAGTTATCTGTACATCCGTGGATACATTGTAAACCGGAACAGCTAATAGCTAATTCAGCATATTTTTAATGGTGCCAGTTTGCCAAATGTGAACAAATATAAACAAGTTGTAGCCCACAGAGTAACTCACTGAATCCATAGCAACATTATACTATAGTTTATATTCCCCAAAGCATTATGGGAACTGTATTTGAAGACATGTCCAGGTTCCTGAAAGTGTCCTCTATACAACTGGAGTGAGAAAGAATTCTGCCTGCTTCACAGAAAGTTTCAATTTTTAATTAATTCCTCATGGTGCCTCAATGTTTCTTACAGCGAGTAAACATCAGGATCTGCTTTATGAAGTCTTGTTCACCAATTCAAGAATAGTTAGTCAAGGGGAAAAGATCACATTCATGTGGGTCCCAGCACATTCAGGTGTCCCTGGAAACCAAAAAGCAGACAAACTGACAAAAGAAGCAATCAAAAAGGAAATTGTCTAAATCAATATTAGACTTTTAAAATCAGAGGGGAAAGGAACAGTATTGGGATAACGCAACACAAGGACAACATGTACTCTCAATCCAAAACAAAGAAGGTGTGGTAAGAAGTAGGGGAACTGACAGGAATGAGCTATACGCAGATTGAGAATTGGAAATGGCAACTTTAACAGTACACTTTTCATTATGGGAAAACATTCAACAGGTCATTGTGATCAGTGTCATGAAAAAGAGACGGTGGAGCATATTCTAGTAACATGCAGAAAATATACAGAAAAGAGACAAGTGATCACGCAAATACAGAAAACAGGACGATAGAGGCCAGTGCAAAAAGTATATTAGAGTGTGGCGGGAAGAAAATCCAGAAGGAGGCAGTAATGCAACGTTAAGGATGCCAACTGCCATAAAACCTGAAAGAAGAAGTCACATATCTCCTTGCTTGCATTGTGCAAAGTCAGAGAGCAAACACTGCAGTATGGGTGCGGCTAGGTTAGTGAGTTTCCACCCCAGTGGTGACAAGTACTGTATCTGAACGTACCCACTGCCACCTGACACATACTGTAAATCCCTTTGTTCCCCCGTTTTTTTGCAGAAATAAACATGACAGTTGCTTTCTAACAGCTTTGCCAGGCTTCACACAGAGCACAACAAAATAAAATAATGGAGATTAGTATAACTTTAAATGAACCTGAAAATAAAGCTTTAAATTTTGGTTATAAGTCATACAAGATGAGTTGGACTTAAAAAAAAGAGAAGTGTCAAAAGTTTTCTCTACATTTTCGTTATGATGCAGCCTATGAGATACGTTCTCTCCAGCTCGAGAGAGGATCTTTAAGGAATTTGGAAATGTCTTCAGAACAGTGGCAAGTGTTACCTCTTGGTTTTCCAAACTTTGGCTCATATTTATCTTTCAGAACAGTTGCTTATGTGCCTCTAATGCAATCATCAATGTAGGAGTCTCAAATGTAAACTGAGGCTATTGCAATATATGAATTTACCTAGTAGACTATGTAAGGAGTTGCTACTTGGGCAGTAACTAGGCCAGTTATTTTTGTCTTCCTATGTATAACAATTACTGTAGGTATCCTGTGAGAATCTGATATGATTTACTGAACTTAAATTATTTTGCTGCTCTATTGTAACGTTGGTTTTAAGCGGACATTTTGTAAGTGGACTGTGTTCTGGCTGTTCTGGATGTGGCCCTTAACATGACAGCTCATGTAACCTGGCAAAGGTTGCCTGTACAATCAGATTGGCCTTTTCTTTCATGAAAAAAAGCAGACACTTGTATGAGTGATGGGCAGCACAAAACTATGCAACGGCTAAATTTAGGCCCGTCAGCTGGGCTATTTTTCACTTGACATATTTCATGTCACTCTTTGTTCTGTTGTGTATTGACCATGACTCAAACGTAACTATCTGGCAGAATGCACAAAATGTGATAGTTGTGTCTCTTCCTCTTGTGATGAATTGAATTAGGCAGAAGCGACACGCATATGAACGCTGTCTGAGCTCAGGCAGAAATTAGATGGAAGAACTGAATGGATGAGAACTAATTTCAACCCACAGCATCATCAGATGAGCTTAGTGAAAGAGCTCTGTATTGACTAGCTATTGCAGGGGTCATTTAATTTTTTTGATTTTTAAAAAAGGCAATTTAGTAGCCTAATGAGGGCAATCAATTTTAAGAAATGTCAGTAGAATTAATTGAAAAGTATATGCCCTGACATTTTTTAATTGTGGAAATGGTGTGAAAAATCCACTTCCTGAGTTGAAAGTTAATGGGCCAGGTGGATACATGCGGACAGCCGAGCCATCAGACAGTGTAATTAATTAGCACACAGCATTTGCAGTCCTGTTTCTTCTCTGTCAAAATGGGCAAAACCATGACAGGGGGACATTTTGCAGCATGAAACGGGTACGAAGACAGGTATTTCAGAATATCAAGCTAGGAGGTTGCTGTCGTTATGCACTGGTTGTCTTGACTGATGCTCTTTTATTGATTCTCATCTCATCACAAGATAGTATAACAAGAAAAAGTCTAATTCTTTCTGTCCAAGACGCTCAAAGACACAGAAGAACATCATGATCTCAGGCCATGCTCCTGTCATATCGGAAATGCAATTTAAGCATTGTGATTGTACACAATATGTGCCGGATGAGGTGATAATTAGTGAGCTTTAGAGGTGCTGGTAGGCTGGTTTTGTTTCCTTTGGAAAGAGCCAGACATGCTGTTTCCTCCTGTTTTCAGTCTTTATGCTAAGTTAAGCTGACCGGCTGCTGGCTGTGGCTTCGTATTTAGCATACAGACATGAGAGAGGTATCGAGCTTCTTATCTAACCCTCAGCAAGAAAGCAAATACGTGTATTTCCCAAAATGTTAGTCTTCCCAAACATAATTTCTTCAGGTACTTACAGGTTAGTAGTTTTGAGTGTTAACCCCAATTTCCGTAAGGTACCAGGAGCAACCAGTATTGACCACTTTTTGACCCCGCTGCCCACTATGAAGGGCATGATCTCCATTTTGTATAGTCTCATCCACTTACAGTATTAAACCCCATCTTGCTGCACAGTGCTGAAACACTATGGGAGGATGATTTATATCTCGAAATAGCAGAGGAGGAATGGGTCGAGTGATTGCGTCAGGTGCACTCCTTTTCCATCTCTGCTGGGCACGAGCTGATACAATGTAAGATTCCTCTCCGCTATCACTTAACTAAGGTCAGGCGTGGTCCCGGATATATGAAGACTTTCATCCTGTCTGAGATAGATGTCGTCAGTCTTCCTCTACCTATATTCGGATGTTTTGGACTTTTGGACGCACAATTTCTGGTTCGAAGTGTTCAGTACAATTTCACAAATGATCTAATTCCCTGTCAAACCATCTGCAATTTTCTGTTTACTTGGAGTCACCCTCGCACCTGTAAAACCAACTCATATGGTGAAACATTAATAGCTTTTGTAAGTCTTTTAGCTAGATGCCTGATTCTTGTCAGGTGGAAACTCCCTCTTACCACCTACCCATCATTCTTGGATAAGAGACAATTTCTACTTTGTTAAGCTGGAAAAAATTTGATGTACACTAAGAGAGTTATCTGCCCGTTTTAGGGAGACATGCGGACCATTTTTTACAAACGCTGATAAATGAACTTTACCTGCCATTTCAGACTGACAGAGTCCCTCACAATATTCTGTATTAACTTATTTAAATAATTTCTTTTGTCTTTTATTGTTGTTACATATGTGTAATGTATATATATATATATATTTATTTATTTTTTTATATTTGTCATGTAACTACATGACTTTTTATTTCTCATACAGAAGGTGACCAAATTCCCTCTCTGGTTTGTGTGTTTTGTTTTTTTCTGCTACTCTTTTTTGCTTTCATTAGCTATTCTAACAGCATGGCTCTATGCCAATGTGGCTCTGTCAGATGTCGGTCCAGCACTTTGGTGCAGACTGAAATATCTCAACGACTATTTGATGGATTGCCATGAAATGTTGTGTAGACATTCATAGTCCCCAGAGGATGAAATCCTACCGAATTTGGTGATCCCCTGGCTTTCCTCTGGTGCCACTATGAGGTTGACATTTGCGGTTTTGAGTGAAATGTCTCAACAACAACTGGATTGCCTTTAAATTTGAATTTGGATAAATTGTTATAACTTTGGTTATAAACCTGCAAAAATAATGATATTCCCATCAGCCTCAACTGTACTTTTTGTTTAGTGCTAATTAGCATGCTAACACATCCTGTGAACCAATCTCAGCCCGGACAAACTGATTGATCAAGGACACTCTGACTGTATGCCCCGATGATGACTGGCGAATAAACCGCTCAGCTGATCTGACCACCTTCACCTACAGCCCCAAGCTGCACACGAGTCAGGCATCTTTACTCCAGTCCAGTCCTCTGAGCGTTGTGACAAGTTACCCGGTCCAATATGGCGGCGACGTTGACGTACGATCCACAGGACAATGCGGTGTCTACGTATATATGTCTATGCTCTAAACTAAGTTAGTAAACACAGTAAACATTATACAACACTGAACAACAGCATGTTAGCATTGTCACTGTGAGCATGTTGGCATGCTGACGTTAGCATTTAGCTCACAGTACAGCCTCACAGAGCCGCCAGCATTCCTGCAGACTCTTATTCTTGTTTCCTTTCTCTTTCATTTGTCCTCTTTTTATGTTTATTTAAAATCTGAATGGGAAGCTTGACATGTTACTTGTTTTCTGTTGGAAGGTTTGAAAAAAAAAACACATTACAACTTTTACTTTTACTGACAATAAATACATAAGAGAGACTGAACTCTAACACTGAACAAACATGAATTGTTAGGCCCACACACGCTCAAATACAGCCATGAAACACATACATGACACATGAGGTTTAAGTGGAATTCAGAAATAAATTGATGTTTATGTTCTCACCTCCCAGTGACACTTAGTGGAGTAAGATATAACACAATCACTTCAAAGTGCAAAAGAAATAATACTGGAAAGACTTTCACAAGGTCCACCTCCCTCTCACCACATGATAGAGGGTGTAATGAAAAATGGCATGAAAAATTTATGGAATCACTTCAAAGATAGCATATGCTTTCATGATTTCAAATGTTTCTTTGATAGGTTGAAAAGTGATGGGATTGCTCCAACCTCTTAGTCAAATCCTCTTCATAAGACTCGCTCTTTTTATTGCGTAAACATCAGATTTCCCACTTTTTTGCTGGCCGTTGTAGACTTCCTGCATAGTGCTTTAAAAGTACATTATGAAAACGATTACAAGAAATTCAGTAACATTGAGAGTGTTAAAATACAACACTATGTTGTAGTTTGGATATTGAACAAAAACATTTCTGACCTCAGATTATTAAGACGTAGGTTGTTCAGGTTCTCAGTTTACTTTTAGATGAAAAGCAAAGACAAGACATGATTGAAAGGCTGTGAATTGTGAGTGCGGTCAAAGGAAATGAGCAACAGGCGAAATTTCTTTTTTCTTATCTTTCTCACACAATCAATAGGAGTGAAAAGGGGAAAAAAATTGAACACCTCCCCTTCAAAGTCCATCTTATTCTGTTTGAAGTCCATATTGTACTTCAAAATGAGAGTAATGCCAGAGGTACCACTCTGCCCATAGCTCCTGTTAGACTTGGAGTTGGAATAATGCAATCGTGTATTAGCACATGAAAAAACTTGCTTTTGAAATAAAAAAACAAACTGTGTCTTATAGAACAAATTAATTCTTCTTCCGGGGTCTAAATACAGTAGGCTATGATCAAATGATATCTTTTCCCGTGATAATTAAAACATATAGTGTGCTGTGACACATTGTGCGGCATGTACAGCAGTATATGCTGCTATACACACCTGTAAGTTGTGTTGAAATACATGTGTGCATACTTTGGTGGAAGGGTGGGTGGCTGGCGTTTTTCAAAACCCAGTACAGAAATCACTGAACACAGTCTTAAACTCTCTGTCAGCTATGTCTTTTCATGCAGTAGCCTCCAAGCTAATGAGCAGTTCACTTTTGAGTCTTAAAATCCTGACTCATTAGCATTCTTGAGCCACGATTTCTCTCAGCTGAAAAAAAAATTAGGGTATGAATGGAATTTGGTTGAAATGTCTTAAATAAGATCAATATCTTTAAAGCAAACTATTCGGTCTCTGGTGGAGAGTTAGACGAGGAGATTGATACCATTCTCATATCTGTCTGTTAAACATAAGGTTACAGCCAGGAGACAGTTAGCTTAGCTTAGCACAGAGACTGGAAACAGGGGGGAACAGCTAGCCTGGCATTTTTGTCAAAATTGTCATTTTTACACATCGTTTTTTTTTTTTACGGATAGAACAAATGCTATGTAACATGTTAATCAGTGAGCTTTAGAGGTGCTGGTAGGCAGATTTCATTACAGTTGGACAGAGCCAAGCTAGCTCTTTCCTCTTGTTTCCAGTATTTGTGCTAAGCTAAGCTAACCAGCCGCTAGATGTAGCTTCATATTTACTGTACAGAGGGTGAATAGGTGTCAAATTATTTCTCAAAGACAAGTCAGTGTTCAATTTTGCAAGATGAATTAAATCTCTAAATATACCTAATAATGCAAGCTGCTAACAAAAAGCTGTTTATACATTGTTACAGAATCCTTACATTAAATTAAATTATATGACCTTTTAAAATCACACTTTTCAATTGATTCAAATCGATTTTCAGTTGTAGATCTCCAAATTTGTATATTTTCCAATTTTGTTTTATGAGATGAAGATTTGCTAGCATAGTGCTATTTGTATGCTTCGAGTGTTGGTGACACAAATGCAACCTCAGTTGTATTTCAACTGGTGTCTGCCTGTGTTAAACACACACCTTATTTTCAGCACCAATCTAAAGACACATTCAAAACCCCCACTGAAGTAAAGAGTGGGGGCTGCAGGCACCGAACCGTGGCAGAGTTAACTTCCAGGTTGGCTTGTAGGATAACAGCCCCACTGGACTCGAGAGGCTTGTCGAGGCCATGACATTAGTCACATAAACACAGCACATTGAAAGACCTGTTAAAGTAAAACTGAATGAACAAACACACTGAGCCCAGCATTTATTCGAGGGCTCCTACTGGGCAGCTAATAACACCAATAGTCTCAAAGTAGGTACTTACGCATACAGCAAAAATAATACATCGCAAAGCAATAGCCTATTTTAGTTCAGTTTATACTTCTACCATATTTCCTGTAACCTGTTGAGGTATACTCAGTGTATACCATAGTTTATCTATTCATTTTGTTGATCTCATATTGTACATGCAAAAGATTATCCTCTTGATCAATCACATATTTCATGCATCCCTCATCTTTTTTACTTGAACGTTCTTTGGTGTTTCAGTATTGCAGAGAGCATCTTGAAGGCAGTTTGATGACTGAGAGCAGTGTTCTGCATAGCCCGGGGTTTGAAATGGGGTTTGAGTATGTTAGAGGCTTGTCATACATCTTGAGTGAAATCCAAAGTGACAGGCTTCTTGAAAGACCGGGGATCTGATGCGAACTGTCACTGCACATTACAGAAGCTGGTGCATGCTAAGCTCGGTTTACAGGATGTTTGAGTAGTCTGCAGTGAAAGTCTTAAAATTGGTCTGTTACTCTAATTGTTAATACCCTTTATAAATAACGACAAGTGCATTTGGAGAGGAGGCTGTTTGCTTGTGTTTTGATGGATTTATAACACTAGCCAGCCCTTTGCCACCTGTTTAGATGAAACATCTGTGTTGAACTCATTTCAAGTCATTATCAGATTGTAATTTAGGTATATTTCAGGGATTACAATAATTTGTCTGTCATTATGGTGTGCGAATGAGGCATAGTGTCTGCGCGTGTGTGAGTGTTGATGGTGATGACAATGAGCATATCACATTGCCATTAAGGTACTAAAAATAGAATGAATTTCCATTTACTGATAGTTATCAAATGTCATTAAAACTGTTCCATTTAACTCAAATACAGTATAGAGTATTTTGTTTTGCTGTTTTCACCAATTTGGATTGGATTCAGAAGTAATTAAAAAGTAAGAGATGGACATAAATGATAATGGGAAATTTAATGGAAATCCAGCTTTGAAAACATGCTGCAAAATGTGTGAAAGCAGAACAACTGCTTTAAGACTGGGATTAGACTACTTTTATTTGATATAACCTAGAGTACGGGTGATATATTGTGTATATAAACAGCGC
The DNA here is from genome assembly GCA_003416845.1 of Oplegnathus fasciatus. NCBI lineage: Eukaryota > Metazoa > Chordata > Actinopteri > Centrarchiformes > Oplegnathidae > Oplegnathus > Oplegnathus fasciatus. The sequence goes on from NTHP01000132.1 coordinate 814,990, forward strand.
CATGTACCACTGCTGCCAGTTTCAATTTAGTTAAATGTATCTGCACAGGGAGAAACCACAGATGCAAAGTGATGTGTGAAAAAAAGTGCGAAAATATCACAAAATAAACACAGAAAAAAATAGATGCAATTTGCTGAGCTGTGTGGGTGAGATTTTTAAAAATAACCAAGGGGAAAAAATGCCTCAAAACAACATAAGAAACAGAAAAAAAAACCCACCGACATACCAAATTCAATAAATATCACTGCAGTTGCATTGGCCTGTGTGCTAAATCCCCCATCCAGCTGGAGTGTTGGGTCAGAGTCAGACAGTCAGGTTGGGGCCAGACACCATGGGCACATGATGAAAATCTATTATCTTCTATTTTCCAAATTACACCACTTTTACAGTAGGAAAGTGATCAACATTAGTTCTCATTAATTCTTAATTACATTTGTACACTGTCCATGCATGAATTATACGGCAAGAGGAAAATCTGTGGAGAGGATCCCATTTGAAGTAGAGATATGCTGCCCCCACACGACACAAAGACCACATTACATGTAAAGTGCTGCTTAAGGATGTGTTGCCATCTTATCTAAGGCTCCTTTTCCATGCTGTAATGTTTTTATACCCCTAGGTGGCAGCAAATATCTAGGATATCTTTACAGTTACATCTTTTTGGTTTGTTTTGTTTTGTGCTTTATGCTTACTTACTGACATGCAACTTAATTTAAATCTAAAACAGAACTTTGAATGCTGAAAGTATTCAGATATATAGAAAATACTGTAACACAACCACTTGTTTCTAATGCAATAGAATACATGGATTTATGATACATACAATCATTGTTTAATTATGTTGAGACAGTGTCAGAGAGAGGCGTTGATTCAGAACTAATTCGTGATGCTGCTGCAGCTTGTGGTGTTCTTGTATTGGATTGAATTGTTTCATCCAATTATAGTTCCTAAAGTTGAGTTTGGTGCACTTTGCAGTTTGACTCCACCAGAAGAACATTTTCAATATTTAAGCAACAAAAGTGTTAACAATGTCCATTCGGGGACTCATTTTCCAAGCTGTTTAAACAGTTTTTCATTCGGGAATTTACTTTTTATTTCTAAATTCAATTGAATTCTTTGTGTGACTCAGCTGACTCTGTCACCATGTGGTCACAGAATACTTTTCTTGCCGTCTGGGTTACGCTGATGAAGCAGAGGTGAGGTGTTGTCACTGGTCTGGCAGTCAAACACTGAACTATCAGAGGAACTGAGCCTTCTTTGTACTTGGTGATGATGAGCACTGCAATGACATCTGGCAATGACACCTTATGTCTACAGTGGTGACGACAAGCTTGCAGTTCGAATGTATTGCGTAAATCATCTCAAAAGAATGCAATCTTTATGATGGGGGAGGCTGTATGGGATTGGACACTGCATCCTCTCTTTTTGCTGTTACATAATGAATATGCATATGGCCACGTCTGTGTCTGTGTGTCTCTGTGTGTGCTGATGTGTGTGGTTGTATGTGAGCTTAGTCAGACTCCTCCAGATCTCTGCCTACGCAGATTAATATCTGCCGTCCACAAAGGAGCCCTGTGTGCCTTGCAGGACAGACTCTCAGGACAATGAATCCACTGTCTGACAACACCATCTCCCACTCAAGCTAACTGATACGAACCCCTTAGTCCTGAGATTATAGGAAGCTCAGTCTTTCTGCACTAAAGGTGATAATTGAATGATGGAGCCATGCTCCAAGCTTTCTCAAAGCTTTTCACCGAGTCATCCATCTAGACTGCAGGACATTGAATTAGAGTAGCCAGTAGCTTTGACACTTGTGCCTCTACTTGTGACTTTTGGATTGTGGTAGGCTAATTCAAAGTTTATGGTTAAAATTACAGGAATGTTCTGTGTTTATTTTTTAAAAGAAATACATAGCATGCAGCAAAAACGTCAAAGAAAAATGAGAAAGTTGTTGATATAATAGAGCTTGATTCAAATCTACTGTTTTGCCAGGCCATGATGCTGCATTTCTCCCAGCCTGCTGATCCACAATAACACCACAGTGTGTTTTTGTTTGATTTTCTTTCGCCTGATTGGAACAGTAATTGATTATGTGATCAACTCTGCAGGAGGGTGAGAGGGAGAGGGTCTTCTCAAAGCAATGCTAACCCATCATTATAGCTTCTTGTTAGTCACACTGATATCCACTAAACATGTAGTATGCACACCCCTCCCTGCACAACGGACCTCTACTTTTCTCCCGTGAACCGGAAACCAATGGTCGTACTGCTACTGTATGTTGCCTTCTGTTACAGTAGTGGAGGAGGTAAGAGAAGCTATTTTAAAACCTCCTACAGTGGAGGATGTTCACATGTATCCTCTCCAGGAAAAATGCAGTATGGCCAGTATAGACACATCAAATGATATAGAGATAGATAGATAGATAAATAGATAGAGTTTGATTAATTCAAAGAAAGAAAGACAAAATATTCAGCAGTAGTGGTAATTAACACTGAGAAAGTAGATGTAAATGTACTGCGCGTGTGTATGTGCATGTAGGCGTGAGCTCCAGAGAGTATGCATGTGTGGTCATGGCTCTAATGGGTGTAAGAGATGAGAGGAGGCAGGAGAAAGAGGGGGAGATATACTGTACAGAGAGAAACAGAGAGATAGAGAGCACAAAATAACTTCAGGCAGCCTGGTGTGTAATGAAACGAACGTTTGAAGTTTCAGAGGGTTGTTCAAAATGACTGTACACTCAATCCCGTGCTTCTCTAATACCAAGCTGAGGAGAACGAAACAAACAGAGATTAAATTTATCAGCCTGTACAGTCCACTACTACCACCACCACTACTACAACTGTATGTGATCGAACATAAGGAATAAAACCAAATAGATCTCGGCAAAGTTTTAGAAGGGATTCTGGGTGATGTAAGTAGATCAAAGAGCATGTTATGTGTGCTTTGACACAAATAGACAGCATATTCCGTTTAACAAAAATGAGGTTGATGGCTCATAGGGGATACATTGGTAAATGTTATATATATTTTATAAAGAAGATTAGGGCATGTGGCAGTCCAAGCTGTACTGCCAAACAGAAGGTGAGAGGAATAGCAATGACACTTGTACCATCAAATTAAAAACACAACACTTTTAATATGATTTTGTCAGTTTTCTCGGACTAATTGAAAAGGATGTCTCCAGTTAAGCTTCTTATTAATTAACACCAAGGAATTTGGCTTACGGGACCTGTGTGATTTAATAACCATAAATAATTACTCGAGCAGAAGAATTTATACATTTATCCTCATTTTCATCCTTTAAATGAAACCGCTTGGAAAATTTAAATGTTAGTGAGTGGCTACGCTAACAAGATAACCCAAAAATAAAAACGAGCCGCATCAGCTTTTCAACTTCAGTGCACACTGAATAAAACACTACAGTATATTTCGGAGGGCATTTGTATGTATGAGTCATCAGCTGAGTCATACTTTTCCTATCTGTGATGCTGAAGCACAAACGCCAGTCAAAGCTCCCTCCTTTCCCCCCACAGTGCCCTAAACCCACCCAGCTTACCTCAGTGTTCCCCTTCTGTCCCCTGCTTTTCTCAAGTTATTTCTAAGTAGATGATGGGTGAAAAGAGGAAAGGAGGAAAGGAGTGTCAGTGCATATTTTTGGGGCCACACTCCCTGTGGTGGTATGTTTGGAGGGAAATTGCTGTAGAAGGATGAGTTGCAGCAAATGTGAAAGATTTTGACCACAAAACACTTTCAGCCAGCCCACAAATTGATTTGGGTTTATTAAATTTTGGCCCATTGCATCTCCCTGCTGGCCAACAGTGCAAATCAAAGGCAAAGCGCCCTCTCAGGGAGCCAAATGCTACGGTTCCTCCCTGCTGTGCAAGCAAACAACATCCTCTTCCCTTGCATCTCTGTTCTCTCAGGTACCATTCACTTTACAGCCTGAATAAGAGTGCGTTGCGTAAGGCTCTCTGTGGTCATTGGTCGGATTGAGGGGGGGTCAGGGGGAGTATTTGACTCACAGCACTGCTTTACAAAAGAGCGATGACTGTGTTTTTTGTTGTGCATTTTTTAAGTTTTACATGCCGTCGTTGGACTCTTTGACAGGATTTTGATGAAAGCACAGCATTGTTCTCCTGCACAGCAACACAGAGGTGAACAAGAAGTGTTTTATTATAAATTAAATGTATTACAGTTGATCCGTTATCTGTGATCTGAATCTGAAAATCTGTTGAGGTACTGTACAGGCAATGGGTAAACAAATATATTCAAGAAAAAAAAACTCTAACTTGTACCCCTGACAATTCATGATTGCAAAATGATTTTTATAGTGAAAAGCGTTTATCATTAGTGTCATCAGGGCTGTAGCTACCGTTGAGGACACAGAGGCCATGGCCTATTACTTTCATTCTACAGTTACAAAGAAATTGCACATGTCGGGTTTTGAAGTCTGATTCTTGTATGTTTCACACTCCACTTTGCCTCTCTTTAAGGAAAAAAAATCATTCAAATAAATAGAGGGATTTATTATTTCTCTACCAGAGTTTTATTCCTGGCAGTGTGATAAAAGCTTTGAAACTGCCTTTGAACCTTCATGTTGGAAGGTTACATTCTGAGAAAACGTGACTGATTAAATTAACAAAAAAATGTTCAATGTCTCTGCATAGTAAGTTCTAATGATTGGTGGGTTGCATGAGGGAATAAGGACTCAGTATTTTTACAATCCTGGCCATGTCCCTGATTGTTATTGGTGACAGCAGTTATACAATAATGGGTACCTCTTAATTAATAATAAATAATTTATTAAAGCTTTATAGATCAGTTATAAACTATGAATGAGAACAAATTTGGGTTGCCAGGTTGTCATAAAAATCCCTTTGGTTGGTTTTTATCCTTTCTACTAATAATAATGTAGGTCTAAATGCTTAACAAATTGTTGATTAATGAATTTTGGTCAAGATGACAAGTAGTCATAGTTACATTCAAAGGGATTTTTTTCACAACCTGGAAACTCAGGCTGCAACTAACTAACTACATATTTTCATTATTATTTCCGATCATTTTCTCAATCAATTGATCAATCATTTGGTCCATAAATCACAATTTCCTGAAGCCCTGGGCCTTGTCTTAAAAATATTTGTTTTGTCTGAACAGTCAGACTGAACAGTCCAAAGTCTAAAGATATCCAATTGACTATCAGAACACTAAGAAAAGCAGCAAATCCTCGAAAATCACAAGCTGGAATGGAGATAGTTTGGTATTTTTGATTGAATGACTGTAATGATTGATCATTTATCAAAATAATTGCTAATTGTTTGTCTGTCGGCCGACTAATTGATTAATTGACTAATTGTTTCAGCTCAACCCAAAAGTGATTCTTATTAATGGCTCATAACTGATCTATCTTTAATAAACCTAATTATGAAGCCATTAATTAAAACTCATAAACAGTGGTAGAGAGTACATTTAGTCAAGTACTGTAGGCTACTTAAGTACAATTTTGGGGTACTTGTACTTTACTTGAGCATTTATACTTTCTGCTACTTTATACTTCTAGTCCACTAGAGTGAAATATTGTACTTTTTACTCCACAACATTTTTTGATACGTTTAGTTACTTTTCAGATCAATAATACAAAATGTAGGCAACAAATAAATTAGGCTGTAATAATATGGATAAGACTATATAGTAAAAAATAAGCTCCACCTTTACCAACTGTAACATTAAAGTGATGTACATGTTAATGCATCAATAATATAATATATATTATTCTGAAATGGGCCATTCTGCATTATGAGTACTTTTTACTTTACTTTACTTTTTAAGTATATTTTGATGCTAATACTTTTGTATTTTCACTTAAGTAAGATTTTGAATGCAGACTTTTACTTGTAACAGAGTATTTCTACATTGTTGTACTGCTACTTTTACTTAAGTAAAAGATATGAATACTTCTTCCACCACTGCTCATAAACCCTTTATAAAAGGGTATTTGTGCATGCACTGCATATTCTTGTATTCTTGTATTTATGCTCTAGGCTTTTCCTTTATGTGGTGTTGACAGCATGAAGCATATCAAAAATACATTTTTGTCAAAGAAAACAGCTTTATATGTTTTCTGAGCTTGAATGTTCATTCTTTCAGTATCTCTTTGTCTGCTTTAGTGTATTTTGAAACAAATATAATCCTCCTAAGCATTATGTGAACGGTATTTTTTTTTTACATCATTATGATTATTGCAGGGTTTCCCCATGACACTGGCATTAATGTGTAAATCACTTTGCAGCTATTGCAGCTGGTAAAGGTGGAGTTTATTTTTTACTATATATACTGCCTGGTAGCTTATCCAAGTCTTACATTTATCCATAATAATACATAATAATTTATTTGTTGCTTATATTTTTTACTATTAATCTGAAAAGTAAATAAAGGTATCAAATACATTTAGTGGAGTAAAAAGTACAGTACAATATTTCACTCTACAGAGTAGAAGTATTAAGTAGAAGAAAATGTACCTCAAAAATTGTACTTAAGTACTTAACTGTACTTTCCACCACTGGATATAATACTCCTAAGAATTATGTGAACTGTATTTTTATTACATTATTATGATTATTGCGAGGGGTTTCCCCATGACACTGGTTTCATCGCACTATTTAACAGGAGGTACTTTATTCCGCTTGTGCGGATTAATCCACGTGTGTGAGAAGGCTGTGCTTGTCAGTCAGACTTTGAACAGAGCACTGGCGCTCATCACCGCTAATCTCCGGCCGCTGCCTGTCATCAACGACGCTGCTGCTGCTGCTCACAGTTATCTACGACCAGCTCAGAAATATACATACATAGATTAGGGATGAACAGTTGCTAAAATAGGTAGGAAATCCGAGGGCGACACCGTAGGGACCGAGCGGAGATTAAACGTTAGCTGCGCCGCTTAACGTTCACGTTACTCGGGAGTTGCGATGGTCCAGTTAAGGGATATTTTTCTAGCCTTGCTTCTTGTGGGCTGCACAGGTAAGAAAATGTCTTATTCAGCACTTCACCATGAAATGTGTCTGTTTTGCCCTGAATATGGCACCCATTCCTACCCTTTAACAGTGGTCAGGACCGAAGGCACTCTCCTCCTGGTCGCCCCTCTCCCTCCGCCCGCAGGCACTCTTGTTTAGCAGGTGCAACGGTAACGGTGCTGCGACTGCTGCTAATTAGCTTACTGGCGAGCTGCTTTTTTTTAAAGTAAAGACAGCTTGCTGCTAATGTGTTAGGGTCCTATTTTCTCTGGACACACACTCTCTCTGTGGGCTACATAACGCTGCTCTTTGCGTGACCAGCCTCTGCGCTGACTTGGCGTTATTGTACATTAAATAAAACATGGTGCCTAAGAAGGACAGGCTTTTATTATGAAATTGCATTAGTGTGGATGTGCACATTTTGTGAATGAAAATGTGTTTTCTCCATTTATAGCCGTGCTGGTCTCAGCTTGGATGGGACGTGTTTGTTGTTGATGGGGAGTGATGCTGGGCTCCCTGTATTTGTAGACACACACATTCACACCTAAATGCACACACACACACACACACACACACATGGAAGCGCACATGCACGCACACACACAGCCTTCTGGGTTGAGTCACGGTCTCTTTGTTAAAGGCACATTGTGCAGAATCAAAACATGGCATTTTCAAATGCACCTGTCAGTGAGTACAGGTGTGGTGTCAGTGAGGAGGGGTTATTGACAATGAGAGTGCATCAAGGGTCTTTCAGGGATTGTGTTGGTTTATTTTGTGTCTCTGTGGCACACTGATGCACAGCAAGCACAACTTCTACTCTGAATCATCTGTTATGTAATGTGATGCTACGATAAAGGCTTTGAAATGAGATCCTCTAAGTTGGTAAAAATGCGTTGGTTATGTAAGTCTAATTGAGGGAGTTTTGTGTCAAATTACATTTTTAATAGCCTTTGCACGCCCCCCCTTTTTTTTTTGATTAAAATCAGTCATTTGACATGTGAGGGGCTTATGGTTGGAGTAGGCCTTTCAGCTACACTCAGGATCAAGGTTTTCGTGGGATAGCCTTTTAATCCTTTATGTACAATCCAATATGTGCAGGGGTGTTCCTCAGGCAGGGGAGGAAAACGCAGAGGGAGTGGAGCCCTCACTGCATTGTAATGGTAATGCAATATCTCTTGGGTTTATTGGAACATTTTATGTGGAAATGTAAATTTGCAAGACCCTTGTGATTGGATTCAGTCATCTCTTGTGCCATAATTTAATACAAGCATATTCTAACGTATCTGACACACATATTCTCATTATTTTGTTACGTATCTACCAGAAATTATGCTTAAACACACCATGTTGTAATACAGCATAGTAAATTATAGACAACTTGTGAACATCTGGAAAGAACCTGTTAGTTTAACAGAAGCATTAGGTGAGATCTATAAACCATAGAAAATAAACTGAGTTTATAATCTTTTCAGAACATCTGAAGCTACAAGAAATTAAATGTGAGTTATACCTACGACTAGAGACACTCCAAATTAAAGATCTTGTTAATACAGTTATTAACCAGTTTCATCATTAAACCATTGATACTGGATTTTTGAGACTGATATTGATATTTCAGGGTTTAAAAAATCAGATGATATATTTGCCAATATTCATTTTTACATAAACAAAAAAAAACCCACACACACCTATTTTTAGGATCCTTCATTTATTTATTTTAAAGTTATTATCTCGAAGATTTTCATTTCGTTGTCATGTGTGGGACGTGTGGCGAAAATCTGTAATTGTAGGTGTGTTTTTGGACCTCACTTCAGTTTCTAGTTTCATCGTCTGTAGTCATTGACCTTGTCTTTGTTTGTTCGGCCATAGTAACTGTTTGCTCGCAACGCTAGCAGAGAACGGAAAAAACAGTACACTGCTTCACACACAGGTGAGTTGAAGAGCGAGTCTGTTAAAGAGTTAAAAACCTTTTTAAAAGCCTAACTGTGCGCTGCTTGTGATTTTTCCGGGAAAGTCGCTGACGACACCCAGGTCGTAATGCTGCAAATGCAAGGGCATTCATCACTGGGCCATAGGCTCAATCACCATTGTGTTACCTCATTCAGCGATAGATAGTGATTTAACAGACATTTATTTAATTGAAAATCTTCAAGATTATATCTTTAAAGAATTGTGACCGAGTATCTACTGAACGTGATATTTTGTAGTTGGAAAAATAAGTAGCTATAAGTAGCTAATTCTAATTTTTGGCATTTCTGTACTGCAGTTTCTTGCTACTTATCTGCAATAAGCTAATTGCTGACTAATCAATTTAACTCTGTTGGTTTGAGTCCTATACGATAACCTGATGAACATTACCTTATGTACAATAGAATGTGGAGAGTGTAGAATTAACCATGATACTGTTATGTTGAATATGGATATAACAAAGATATGACTGCGTGATTCTCAATTCTCATTTCACAATTTATCGCACTGCCAGTTAACGTCAGTGTATTTGTGTTGTTGAGTCTACATTATAGACTATCTTTTAATGAATTGTTCACTTTCTCACATAACTCGTGCACCATCACTGAAGCTAAAACAAAAATGTTTGTTTGGAATTCCTTTATTGAATGAGCGTTTGCAACTCTGCACAAATGTCAGAAATGGTACTTTTGTAAATGTCACTTTTGTAGTTGAATGTAAATCAAAGAAAACTGTAATCTCTTAATAGATGATTATATGGGGTAGTTATAGCATTTATGAAAATGAAATGAGATTGTGGAGGGATTAACTATCTTTCTCTTCCTTTCCTCTCTACCGGCTGCATGCTCTATGGGCCTGTTGAGCCCCTTGACATAATTATTAATTAATCCTCCTCAAACTGATGACTGGAATACGGAAGAATTTCAAGACTGCATTTCTGACAGAAAATGAAATATAAGTTAGAGAATTGAAGCGAAACTGGGCAAGATAAGAGATGACTTCCTCAACCTGTGGGATTAATGAATGAATTGCAACTCTGCGTCTCACCATATGGCTCTCTTGAACAGCAAAATGTGGCTCTCTAGTTTACAGTAGGATTGTTTCACTTAGCCTGTGTTACATCATCCGTCAGATCACGTGGAAGTGATGACGTAGCTCCATGCTGCTCCATTTACAAAGCAAGATGGAAGCATGGCCGACTGCAGGCCGACTTACCAAAGCTCCAGACTTTTTACGTCTGACTGGAAATCGACGCTGCCAAAAGCAATGCCAGTCCAACAGCTCCAACTTGATAAAGCGATTATTTCAGAATAGTGTCTGCACATTGTGTACTGCCAGGACAGTTTCCCATATTTAGAATTTATTTGGGCGGTCCACCAAAATTGATCCCCCCACCCCCCCCGAAAAAAGACACAGCAAGCCTTTTTTAAAAGATACCGCTTCCTCTTCAGTCGCCTGCATGACCACAGCCAATCAGTTTACACAATTACAAAGCTCGACTGGGTGCAGAGACCTTTACAGTTTTGTCCCTGGCCTAATGAGACCAATAATATCTCGGTTCAACATGGTCATACTTTGCAGAGAGGCTGCGGTAGAAATGCATATGATTAGGCCTGCTAATGTTTATTTTTATTGCATATTAATTCCTTTATTATTTTTGCAACTAGTTGATTGATTATTAAGTCTCTAAAATGACTGAAAATAGTGACAATGCCTGCACATAATTTCTCTTTGCATTTCTTCAAGTTGATTTTTTGTAGGTGTTCCATTTACAATGATATAAAACAGAGAAAAACAAGCTGAAACCAGCAAATGTTTGGCATTTCTGCTTAATAAATGACTCGAACGATTAACTGATTATCAACATTACTGTCAATTTAACTTTCTGTCAGTCAGTTCATCCTTTCAACACTACATATGATCATGGCTTGGTATGCCATGGGACTGCTAAAGTGTGCTAAATTAGACCAGTAATGCAAAAGATCTTTCAGCATTAAAACCACCGTAGAAAGCAAGCGTGTTGGTGTGGGAATCAGTAGCAATCTCTTCTAAACCAAAGCAGCAACAGTGATGGTACTGTCATGTGTGTTTACAGACTTTTCTAAACTTGCCTTCAACCTCGAGTGTCAAGCAGTACTCTGCAATCGCATTAAAATCACACAGACACATGCACATTTGGAGAAAGGTCCATTAGGGGACCAGGCCTAGTGTATCTTTTCACCTCCATTTTCTGTGATTTTTGTTTTGTCTTATCAAATAACTAAACCTGCCAAGAATAGCGTGTCTACTGGCAGACCACTGCTAAGCTTTAGGGGATGTTTATTGAACCAAAATTTGTTTCAGAATGGGACGGATGATGGAAAAAGACAATTACTGGATTGGGAGACAATTTCTGGGAAACAGCTGTCAGCCGTGCATGTTTTAGGTGTTTTATCTATTCAGACTAGTAATTTTAACAAATTCACACGTTATCTTTACTGTGAAACACTCAGTGAAATAACCATTCCCTATAAATCAGCCTGTAGACTCAGTTTTAAAGCGCCCATATCTCTTGCACATCTTTTTTTT
>NTHP01000132.1:826568-895629 GCA_003416845.1 Oplegnathus fasciatus
TTTTTTTTTTTAATCTCACAGATGCTAAGGGTTTCATACAGTATTAGGAAGCAAAAGCAAGAGAGAGGCTCTGGTTTTGTTCCAGCTAGGACTACTTGACTCTAGTGATGGGGAGTGGATCAGACAGATCCAGGTCTGAGAGAGTTGAGAGGAGATGCATTGCCTAAGGACGCTAAAAAGATGACATTACACGTGCACGTGACCTCGTGAAGCACTGTGGAAGGAACATAAACATCCTTTCCTGAGGGTTTTGCTCGCAGAAGAGGCACAGGCTGTGGGCTTAGTGTGGTAGCTGTTTTTTTAGTGATTAGCCTCTGTGGCGGGTGCATCCTTATGTCATCCCTGTGAGATTTGAGTTATTATATTAAGGATTAATATTAATGAGGTTTAATTTAAAAGTACGAAACAGGTTAAACACAACACTGAACAGAGAGGCCTGGGAGACGAGCTTGTTGTGGATCTTGTTACTACTGTACAAGAGTACTGAAAACCTGCTTCAGATACATCGTTTTTCAGCTAAAGATTGCAATCCTGCTATCATACCAGAAGATCTCAGAGCTATCAGGAAATTAGAACAGTCTGTCCTTGTCATTCATCAAATTAAATAAAAAGAGGCCAGCACTGTGAACACGGGATCCCTGTGGATATGTAATCCTAGATTGGCAAACCTTTAGGCATTATATGGCTTCTCTACACTTTAAAGCATTTCCTCTGGGGGACAAAAGGAACCTATGAGAGGGTGTTGCAGGCTTTGTCAACGTTTTGTAAATTATGAATTATCTGCTAGGTATAGGCGAGACTCCCTGACACACTGATTGTACATCTTAAGCACTCAAGTAATGCTTTAAGCAGGAGCTGAATTTATCTTTGACTAAAAGATTTTGGCATTTGGTTTCTAGTTCAGGCTACAGTCCTCCTGACAATGGTGAAAACAACTCTGAGCCATTTCAACAAGGCTATTTTCTTTTTGATTTTCATTATCCCTGACCACTCACCTTCAGCTATATAAACGCTTGGTTCACTTGGCAAAATGTATCACCTTTTTTCACTAGGCTATTCACTTGCAAATAAAGACTGATTTCCTCTTTTGCTTAGGCTGTTATGAACTGAGAGCACCTCCTGGCGCCCCTTTTCTGCCTTTCTATGTCTTATTTGGGAGAGAAGCACGAAAAGACAGGACTCCTGTGACCCAAACTAAGTCATCACAGCCTTGTCTGTGGCCCTTGTAGCCCCTGAAAGAGGAAATGAGCTTACAATCATGTCACTATCCACGCTGGGAGAAACTGAGTCCCAATTTACAAGAGATACAGATGAGTCTTCTCAACTCAAACTCCTGAAAGCAAGCTTACAGTATGTCTGATTTAAGAAAATGAATCCATGTCTCATCTTACCGTAATAAAGCAATACGCTGTTGGCTGGGATTTAGCTCAACTTCTTTTATGTGAAGGGAAGCAGTGTGTGTGTCTTCTCATGCATCCATGCACATCATGGTGCATTCATTATTGAAACACTATAGGATGCATCACCATGCACAGAGCAGGGAAAATTTGGATTGCTATGCCCCAGGCTTTCTTTTTTATGCAGTCACCATAGTGTGTCACCCTCTTTAACAGTGTACTCCTCTATAGGCCTTACTCATTGCCTGGCAACTTAGACATACTTATTTTTCACATGAAGTCATGACATGCATTAATATTACTCCGAAAAAAAATATCAATCATTAAAGTGGTGAAGTGACACTCATTCAGCAAAAAAAAGCTGTTATTTTTAATCTCTAATTAGATCACACCAAGAAGGCACTATCTCCAGGGGAGCAGTAGCAGCTATAGCTGTTTCTGATCCATTCAACGTGCAGGATCTGCTTTGAAATGATGTCAGTGATTCCCACAGACAGACAGGCTATACTTGGGCAGCCTGCAGAGGTATTACTATATGACAGCACTCGAGTACATTTTAACCCATTTAACAATTTTACATGTGAAAGGTTTTGTTCAATGTAATGCATAACGGTGCAAAGTAGTGCATTTTGAGTATTTTAAATGTAATCCTGCACTGATGGCCCTCACACTTTGCATACAAACTGCAAACTCTTTATTCAGAGGCTCTTTATTCATAGGAAATTTGCCTACTCATGAAAAGATAATATATAATAATCGCCTTTTTCTAAATGTATTGGCCTGTAGCTACAGGGATCCGTTAAGTGTCACATTATTCTCACGTTGATCATATTTTATGGGCACATGTCTCAGTATTAGGACTTTTAGAGGACTAGACGGAAAAGAAAAAATTAGAAAGTGATATCACTGGGGATGGGAATTAACCTCATTTCATCCTCATTCATGCAGAGTAATCTAAAATTATGTAATAGACATGTCCAAAGATAGAAAGAAACCTACATGGCAACGTGGCACCTCTTTTGATTTTGTAGCAAAACTGTGTAGCTCCTGTGAATACAAGTGCATGGATCATTATTGAGTGTTTCCATCGTATGTTTAATATACCATGGATCATTTTCCATAGTATGTTAAATATGAAATATTTTCAGAGCTCTTTGCATAATCTAATTGAACATTATTGCTGCTGTTTTTTATTTCATTCCTATAACTTTCAAAACTACTCTTCTGGAGAATAAACAATCTGTTCAGGTTTTTTTTAAAAATTCTTTTCATTCAAATTTGAACATTATTACAAGGGTGATAATTTTGATGCAGCGCAATCTGAGATCTTAACATCCACTTTGACCTTTTTTATCTGGACAGCACATGCAGGCCTGTGGTGATTGATCCCAATGAATAATGAATGAGTGATGGCAAGGACATTACACCAGCTCTTACCAACATTTGCCTCTGCAGTACATGGAGAAAGATTGCTGTTGTTAATGGTCTTGTAACAGATGGCACTGTGACATTAATGTTTTTTGTCTTTTCCCATTTTGACAGCCAGTTCCCTTCAAACTGAGGTGTGTATAACTGCTAACTGGAATGTATTTAGCCATGTATTTCCTCTAATCCACATTGAGTCACGACCAGAGAGAGCAGCTTCACCGGGAGGGTGTAACACACAGAGAGATTCATGCTATCTACCACAGACCACATCTCTTTTCACACACAGACGCCCCAACCAATGTGGAATGAATTTTGAGAGGCTATAAAGGATAATTTGAACTTGTTTTCATTGGGGGTGCTCGATTGCTAACATTAACAGGCAATATCATGGAGAGTTGAACGGAGCACTTAGTAGAAGACAGACACACCCACTGGACAGGAGGTGTAGCTGGATGATTTGAGGGGATTAGAGTCCATCTCTGAGTCAGAGGTCACTGGAGTACTACAGTTAACTCCTCACTGGCAGAGTGCTGGCGGTGCATGAGATTTGTTCTGCTGAAGGCTGTTTGGATATTGTTTGGCTTTGTCACAGTGCCCTTGGACCAATACACCACTGTGTCCCCATTTCTGGGGTGTTTTCTGACTACTGTGTAATTGCACTGTTTAGTCCATCTTGAAACTAGGGTTGGGCGATCGTTTCTATTTTCATACCGTCTAATCGTGGTTACTCGAGATCGCCGATAGGTGATCCGAATGCCAGGTTATGAAGTGATTTATATAAGTGTGTGAACATTTCATTTAAGATATTTAAACATTAAAAGAATCTATTTCATGGCAATGTCTCCTCTATTCAAACAACAGCTCCCTTTTAAAAGTCTGTCCGTGCCTGGTGCGACAAAATCACAGCATCATGTTCCGTTTAACATTATTATCTTATCTTTAATATCACAATCTAAATCATATCCATAATGTTAACTACTCTTATGGAGCGCAGAGCAAAGTTTTAGTGAGCAGGCATATTGAGAACGGAGATGTCGGGTGTCAGATCCATGGAAAAGAGACAGCAAACTGGTTTGTAATTAAGGATTTAAAATTCACTCGTCACTTGTGCTGATTAACGGGGCTCAGCGGGCGGACATGAGGCTCCACCAGAAACATCTCTAAAAGCACAGTAGAGCACAGATTCTACAGATTATTTTTATAACATCTTAGTTCTGATGGTAAGTTAGTTAAATTGCCTTAATATTGGCATAGGAAAAACCAATCGTCAGTCATCCCTTCAATCATCGATATACAATCTGATCACCAATCGGCACAAGCCTACTTGAAACCCTATTCCAGGGTGCTGGGAATTAACTCCAGCCTATTACTGAACCTCAGATTCACCTTTGTGTGGAACAGTTGGACAGCTTTTTAACCCAGTGACAGATTATTGAGAGGTCATTTGCTAGTCCAGTGTCTGGAAAGGCTTATGACAGTGTTTCCTGTGTTATTTAAGGTGTGGGGGGCTGCTGTCACGGGTCATTCATTCCCTGTAACCTCAAGCTCTGTTTGCATTCTTGGCATAAACTCAAGCACAGTGAGTGTTGGCATCTGATCTCTGATGCGGTTTGACTTGTCACCTTTACTGTGCATGATATTCATAGGCAGGACATCAATGCACAGTGTTTGGTGACATTGGCATGATGTAATTTTGGCTGCACTGAACTCAACAGTTTACCTGTCAGCTTTTTTGTCACCTTTGGTTACAAGCTTTGGGTATTGACCAAAAGATGATGGTTTTCTGCAGGGTGGCTGTCTCACTCTATGTGATATTATGACTTAATAGGGTGTCTTAGTTTTGATCGACATATCTCCCAATTCGTCTGCAGTAACTGACAGATGTGACAGTGAAGTATAAACTCAAACATCCTGCAAACATCCCTAAGAAACTTAAGAAAGATAATAAAGAACCGGGGTTTGATTCCCAGCAGATATATCTCCTTGTTTGTGCATTCCTACAAAGACAGTTTTCATGTTTGCCGGTGGAAAGCTGGGGAGGATTTTCGTCCTTGTCACTGCACTAGTAACTCCTACTGGTTAGTCGTGGTGCCTGTCCATTGGAGGTGGAACTGGAAGGGATAGCATAAACCTCCCACACATTATGCCCTACCGTTGAATCATACCAGTGGACATGTCTACCTGCAGCTCTCCACAGGCAAACAGTAGAGTTAGCATTAAGAAGGACTCCAGAGCGTAGAAAATTGGGCTTTCCAAAATTGGAAGAAAACAGGGAAAATTCTTATGATGATGTATGTATGATGTATTTTACTTCTTCATATTTCAGTTTCATATGTGCAAACCTCCATGTACCTTGTTTGGCTGACTGAACAGATGACTCTCATAAATTATTAAGTGTTGTCCGGTGCCCTCTGTGGCTGCACTAAAACAAAAGGAGAAAGCTACCACTTTCTTAGATATGAAACTCTGCTAGGCATGTCTTGTGCTACCCATTTTACACGTGTTTCTTATTACAATGAAATTATGATTATCTTAAAAGTTTTATTTATTATTTAGACATTGATCGAAATCTTGAAATTATGTGGAGTTCACCAATAGTCTAGTGCTGATTGTTATGATGCATAAAAAGAGCATGAAATTTGACTGCAACTCTTGACATTACACCAACATTTTTGTAGTATTAACTCATTCACATCAGTGTAATATTATAATAAGGCAGCATAGTTACAGCAAAAAGTGGTTAACCTCATTGAATTTGATGATTATTAAAACAGAAATGCTAAATATTATGAGCCCACGCTGCATGAACTGAACTGCTTAATACAGGTACGGTAAAAGGTGAGTAGGAAACAAATATTTCACCTTTGAGATAGCTGATATGACAATCCCATATTTTCATTGAATAGCCAGGTCTTCAGTCTTAGATTGAATTAATTAAACTTACAAACAGCAAATTGGTACAATTCCTTTGGATCAGTTCTTTGGATTTCAGTATTTAGAGGCAGTAGTGGTATTGATAGTGGTATTTATAGTAGTATTGATACCAACACAGCCTTCAAATATACACAATGTGAATACATAATGGTTGTATTTTAAGCTCAGTGTACCACTTGATCAACCCAAGACTTTGATTGTTTTTCTTAAATGGAGCAGACCGAAAATGCAGTATCCAAGCAAAACTTCCTGCATAATACAGTGCCATCTTTTTGAACTTTTTTTGTGTGTGCTGTATGTTTGGCATCTTGTCTGTCTTGGTCTTTTTTACCATGTCTCTCACGCTCCTCCCTGAAGGATCTCCTCTCAGTATGAGTCATTGACTTCCACTGCCTGAAAGCCGTCTTGCTCTCTTTGCCAGCAGAAGCCGGATGTGTCATGAACCCCATTGTGCATATTTTCCATGGATGTCATAGACTGCAAAGGCAGATGACAGGCCCTCTGAAGCAAATGAAACCATCTCACATCACCGGGCATAGGCCAGTGTAAAAACAGGGTATCTATGCACCCTTAAAATGTTTGAAAATCGTGGCACAACATCTGGAAGAACCACCAACAAGAACTACTGCTATCTAAAGACAGTTACCTTCATTGTATGTAGTATTTACTCATTATTACGAAGCTGCAATTTGAAGCAGCTCAAGTAGATTCATGTTCATGATTGTGGTGAAAATGCTCTCAATGCGGTAAGCTAGTATTTCTAATTTACTCAACCAAACCCTGGTAGGCTTTCATCGTACTTACACCATATTCCTTGCAGCTTATTTTTGGTATCTAGTCTGTTTCAAGCTAAACACATTTTGTAAAGCGATACTTTCATTCTTTATTAATGAAACATTATGAGAAATAAGGTGCATTTTGATCTAAAAAAAAACCTCGAGTAACTGTGCTGCATGTATGCTGTTAGCAAACAGTAATCATCCACTGTATTCTCAATGGCATACTGGTGACTTGCGTACCTACTCCCACTGGAGATTGCTTCACAACAACCACCATTAGTAGCGAGAGGGGATATGCCTGTGAAGGGCTGTCCTCTGCCTTATGACAGCACATGGCTGTTTTCTCTGCCTGAGTGGCTGCAGAAACATGCAGTTAAAACACATTTTGACTGAACAGGGTCAGGACGCTGTTTCACTAGTGGATGTAAGCCACCATGCTAGAGCATTAAGGATGTTTGACATCAGCTGTTGTGGCATTCATATCATTCGTCGGTCTTTCTGCGCCTTATTGGAAAATGTGTTCACACAGCGTTTCTGGTATATTGATATAATGAGGAGGCTGAGTCAGATACATTGCAGCCACCCATGTCAATTTTTCTGTGGGACTGACTTTCAGTGTAATGATGGAATACTTTGACTATCCAGGATTGTTTATTTTGTTCCTATCTACCATCTTTGCTCTATATTTGCTTGCATTGTTGATTATCTGGACACAAGTCTGTACATTCATTGGAATGTGTATTTTTTTATTGTCACTGTCTCTGTACATCGTACCTCCTTCTGGCTTTTTAATTAGGTGGAAAACAAGTAATGCAATGGCTTGATGTTATTCGTATTCATTTTGTACATGTTGTCTTTATCTAGCGAAACCACTGGCTGTTTGAAATAAAAGTACTGTATGCTCCCTATCTGTGTAGACTGAACAAGTCTAACACAGTACTCTACGGGAGTGCCCTCATTAGATCTGAGATTACTGAGATTTTGTGTTGATTTGTATTCCTAAATGAGGACATAAGACTCAATTAACATAGTAGATCCAGTGTCATATAATGGTTATACAAAATAAGCATTTTAATTTCAGTTGGACTGCAGTGTTGTCAGTATCTGTCCAAATCACGACATTGTGATGTGTTGTGGAAAATATGCAACCCTGTTTTCAAGCTAATTTTCCTCATAGAACTTAATTAGAAAATTAGCTTGGAGGAATGCAGTGTTGAAATTCTTTTGCAATATGAGACATCGTGATTGGAGGGCTCCATCTTGGAGCTGCTGTATTGCCTTAGGTTCTGGATATTTATTCACTTATACGGTGACATGTTTTCCCACAATGCTAGCATGCTGTGGGCTGAGGAAACGGTGGTTAGTTTGCTACTGTCTCAAAGAAATCTTGTTCAAATAACCCAGAGGAGAGTTGCTACCCTGAACAAGCGGCAGGAGCACACAGTAGGGGTGAAATACATACACTGAATAACTGGGCTAAGGTCTTTTCAAGTGAATATGTTTACGTGCACCTTTGATAGTCTGTGACTGTGTGTCTCTGTTGCCATCAGTAGACTACTACTTGCAGAGTACCATCCACATACAGTGTAGCCACTTGCTACCCCCTCGCTCTCACCTTCATAGTACTGTGTTAGACATGAAATCACAGGAGCATTGAAATGAGTTGTGTTTATACAGAATATCTCAAGGAGATTTGCACATATGCATGGCCTTGTGCAGGTCATAAAGGAGACTCCACACTTGTAGCAAGTGGAACATTAAGGCTTGCTTGAACATGAGTAGTTTTGTCATTTTGTTAATAGATGATGGTAGAAAAACGTTAGTGGCATTCTGTCATGTCAAGGTCAAATCGTTTCTGATTTTTTCATGCAGAGCGGTTCCTAATTTCCTTTGCCCTTTTAGGCCTTGGTTTTTCCTGTGTCCGTCAGAGAAATCATATAGTCAAGTGGGAACAGGAAGTATGAAAAAAGTTCTACATTTTTAATATTAAAAATGTCAGCTGTCATGTCGTTGACAAGAAAGGCATAGTAAAATCTAGATGACAAACTAGAATTGAGTAGCCAGACATTCAGTCTGTGTTTAATAAATGTTTTTAATATCCCTATTGCATTTAGTCTCTGTGAAATGCTCTGTCCACTGTTGTGGTATCCTTATATTGCTTTCGGTATCAAGTTTTAGACATTGTTCACAGATGACACATACGTAAATGAAAACTTCCACTGAATGCATTCCCCCACTGAGCTCATTCTCCCAGTTTAAAAAATGGATGACTTGAATTTCTCAAAAATGACTTAAATCGACTCTCTCAGATGACTTGAATGTCTGACTTCTGAATTCCCCAGGTTTTTTTTTTTTGCTCCAGACAAATTTATTCCAGTAGTGGAGCTCACAGGATTTGTAACAGAACATTAAATGAAATGCAGCTCAAACGTGCAGTGTATGCTGCCTTGGATCTAACTCCAACTGAATTTAATGAATTTTAAGGCAGGTGAATCTGTAGTAGTCAGCTGGCTTGACTGCTTGTTATCATCTGAAGGTCAAACAAATGAGATCCATCAATAACCATAAATAATAACGTAATACCTAAAACCACTGAAGGTAAATATGACCCTCAAATCCATGTATGTCCACTGGTAATGAAATTAGTCCCGACCACTTAGCTGAAACTGGCACGTATTGAGAGTCCTGCTACATCTATAATGAGCAGCCATAAAATCAGAAAAAAGGCATTACCCCACTCTAATTCATCACCGCCATTTTTTTAAGTGCCTAGATTAATGGCGATAGTCTTCGCTCTCTGTAGATGTCTCCGGAGATTCTACCCCTGAGGAATAGAGTAGTCAAGTCTCTGGAGGCTAGCCCTGTCCCAGTGTCTATTTTTACAGTCCAGCCTCTGATTGGCCAACAAGGTGTGTGTGTGTGGAAGCTCATGTTGTGTCATAAGGTGCCTCTGTGCCATCTGTCGCCCTCAGTGGAGCCGTTGTGAAGACAGACCACGCCTAGTCAGTCTGTCTCCGAGAATGCAAAACACAACCTTGGGCTTTCCTTGCTCTTTTGTACTGACAGCTATATCAGGAACATGAGGCGAATGCAGGATCCAGCTTACCAATTAGTGCTTTTAGCAAAACCAAAACAAAGTCTTTTTCTCGTGAAAAGCTTTTGTGGTTCTGTCGAGCAGGTAACTGTATGTGGTATGATCAGGTGCATTGAATTTCAGTGCTAAATAGTTCTTGAATGTGCATCGGGTTTGTAGAGAAAGGAACACCTGATGTTACATGCTAACAGTAAACATGAACAGATTTGCTTAGCAGGTGTAGTAACAGGTTGGCCATGAGTCATTGCTATGAATTTGTTGTCTTCGCCAAAGTACTAAATGACTGAGTCACAACATTGCTGTTACAGACTTGGCTGACTGAAATATGACACAAAACAACATACTTCATAAGGTTGACTGACCATGTCTCACCTTAACTGCCCTTCTGCCTGAACCTTATCCCCCTCAAGCCCCACATACAGTACGTGCTTTAAACATTTTAACAACCCATCTGCCTGGGTTTCCTTTGGGTGCTGTGGTTTCTCTCTCCACAATCCAAAGACATTAAATTAGAAACTCTAAATTTCCCAAAGGTATGTGCATCTGACTTGAATTGACGTTTGAATTGAGACTCGCACTCGTCCAGGGTGTCTTTCAAACCTTTTGTCAATGCATGCTGGGAAAGGCTAAATATCTTACTGTATCGCCACTTTGTACTGGGGGAGAAAGGGAGGTGATCACACCATTTAGCCAGACTCGTCACTCCTTTAAAGGATCAGATGCCTTTAAAGGAGTGACGAGTCTGGCTAAATGGTCTCACAAATGTCTTCCACAAGTGTCAATCTGAATAAGGCAACTCAATTACTGATGTGCTCCACAGGTCACAAACCGGCACAAGTTTGTCTAAAAAGCTTGACAAATGTTACCCGTCCTCATGTAGCTTGCCAGCAGCATCTCCAATTAGTCAACAACAACTGGAAAAATTGTGGAAGAGCATGGCACTGTTGCTTAAGAATGCAAATGGCCCGCTGTTATGGCTTAGCACAATTAGATGTGGCATGGATTAATGAGGGACGTCAGGGATGGCCTCGAATAACACGGACATGCTACCGGAGTACCAAGCGTGCCCTTGGCAGACGGGCTAGAAAAGCATTTCCTGACCATCAAAGAAATCTGACATTCTTTATTTGAGTTTTTAGTGTTTGAGTCTGAAAAATTTAGAGCATGACCCTGAGCACAAATATCATTAAAGCACTATGCTGCTAAAGTGAATCATTTACAATAGAATTTTTAAATCTGATACATGTTTTAAGATGTCAAAGCTATCAGTCTTATTTCAAGCTACTTGTGCAATTAACTACATACTTGTAAATGTTTTCGTTACGTGAATGTGGTTAGCACTGTTACCTCACAGTAAACAATGTGGACTTTTAATGTTCTCCATGTGTTTGAATGGGTTTCCTCTGTGTGCACATTAGCCATTAGGATACCCCTGCTATTGCCCCTGACCAAGGTGCTGGCCTCAAATCTGTAGTTTGTCCCCAGGCACTACATTGTGACTACCCAGTGCTCCTAAATAGTTATGGATGGGTAACATTCAGAGGACAATTTTCCCCATGGGGTATAACCAATTTTAAATAGGATAAAACAAATGAGCTTCTTAGTGGAGCAGAGATGACTCTTATGTTACGATCAAAGAGTTTTTATTCTTATATGGTTGGCAGGAGGCCGATTTTCCAGCAGGGAGATGAATTGCACGTACACATCAGAAAGATGAAGGCATTTGATGATGGCAGTTGTCTAGTTAGTTAGATAGCAAGAAATCCTATGCATATAGATTCTCTAAGAGGAGGAAACTTTATGAAGCAGAAACGCAGCACATTCCTCAGTCTGTGAGGTCAAATTAGTGGGTTATTTTTTGCAGGAAGCTGGCCACTTGTACACAATTAAGATTGTCATTATTTTGATGTTGTTTGGTCTTTGGAAATTACAACTGATTCAGTTGTAGGGTCAATACAAAGCTAGGGCTGTTGTGTGCTTCACTAACTTTAAATCCCACATCCACAAAACAAGAATGCATCAGAAAAGCCTGATGTGTATAATTTTGTCTTTTACTTATTGAGCAAATTGATATCAATGCTAATGAGCACCAAAAAATATTTAAATGTTCACCATCGTTATTGAAATGTAAAATGTCATGTTTGGTGAATTTCATTGATTATGCAAAGGAAGTCTACAGCACCTGTCAGACTGCAGGTAACAGTGTTGCTGTTTCTATTGTCTTATGACCCGCCTGCTTGACGAGACTCTGAGCTGTAACACCAACCTACTCGTTTTCAGCGCTGTATCATGTTCTGTATTAAGTCAGGAACATTGTGAAAAATTCAGTAAAGAGATGAGCAGATAGAGGCTTTGATTTCAAACGTAGATCTTTTCGTTGTTTTGGTCTTACTGTTTCTATCATACTGGCTGTCTGTATGCGGTTGTCTTTAAACCAGTGCTGGGTGGATAAACCATTCAGTCTAATGGGAAATAACAGTTTAACAGTTTTGTGTAGAGCCAGCATAAGAGGCAGTTAATCAGAAGCCTGTTTGATGCACAGCCACTGATTTGCTTTGATTTGATTGGCTTATGGTTAGAGAAAGTGTATAGCGGTCAGCAGGGACATAATCTGCGGACAGGAAAAGACCAGCTGAGGCATCATCATCTTGGCCACTGTGGTGGGTGACCCTTGTTTATTTACTGGCAAAGACAAATTTTACTGGCATTTGATACTTGGCAGGTGTTAATTTCAGACTCTGTTAGTATGGGAGGCGGGACATCAGTATGTGATTGACTGCTGGTGGATGATGTCCAAATGCTCAGCTGCAGCCAACTGTTTCCATGCCAGCAAGTGAAGGGAAAAGAGATGGCCATGGTGAACATTGTTCAACATTTCTCCGGTCATAGGATGGGCTTCTGGTGACCGGTTTTTCTACCTGCTGTCAGCGCGTTCACGCAGTTATCTCTCTCAGCTCTGTAACCTTGATGGAGACACGCTCACGCCAGTTTTTATTTTCATTAGCGCTTTAATCCAATTACTGTGTGGTCTGCCCTAATCTCTAATGGGTCTGCATCGTCTTCCTCCATTCATAGACGACTCCAGAAGTGGCTGCACACACTGTGTCATCCTACACAACATAATGAGTACTCAAGTGCTGCTCTGCCTCTCTGCCCTGCCCCTGGCTCTGTCTGGCTGTATCTGAAATGGTGCATTCCCTCTTATTGATCCTCTTCCTGGTGGAGTCGCAGGCTGGCTTATCCGGCTCGTCCCAGCTTGTCTGCCTTCTGAATGGACACACAGAGAGAGCTGTGTGCATGTGCCAGGCTTCGGGGTTCTGTGTAGTCCCAGGCAGCTTGTGGCTGAGTGGTCATTGTGGCTCCCTCCCTCTTGCCCTCCTGCCCTCCCTGTCCCCCTTTTTTGCCTCTTTGTCCTTACAGTAATTATTAGAGATGCATGAAATTCTGCCCAGTTAGCACAGCATTGGTTTATTATATTCTGCTAAACCTTATTGGCTTTCCTCGCTAGTAGCAAAAAGGCAGTTGCTTTGTGGGCTTTTTCACGGGAGTGTGTCGTGACTAGCACTAACAGGGAAGCCACTGGAGAACCACTGTTATGATTAATCTGGAAGAAAGAGTGTTATTTTGCGACAGTCTGTGGTGATTCATTGTGTTCACAGAGATGTTACCATATCAGTCATTGTTCATGCCACACAGACTCCCTATTCTTGTATGTAGTTGCCACACAGGATTCAAGCTGGACATAAAAAAAAAATCTTTGCACAGTCCCCAGAATTCAGCCTCAAAGAATCTTTCCATTTCACTGATTATGCATGTCTTTTTTAGACATGGTGACAGGCTGCTCTCTCTCAGTCCTTGCGCAGGTTGTACAGCTCTACTGGAGCCCTGAGCTGGATCGAAATCAAACTGGGATTTTTGGCATAATTATTATTTCACAGCATCACATATCTGTTTGTTGAAGGTGACAAAACATGTTTATCCTGGATTGTGGTAGTTTTGGTTTGCGTTCACAGAATTGTCAGAATTATTTAATAAACCACAATTAATCTCTTTCCTGTGATTTTCCAGAAGCTTTCTCTCCCCTATATTTTAAGTGTCCCTGCCAGCACAATGTCTGCATTTTCTTCTGGCCTTGTTTCCAGCCTTCTAAATACTGACTCATTACAGGAGTACACAGCATGGCATGATGGGCCACAGACGCTCAGCTCTCCGCCTCCCTGGGCTTTTGTTGTGTGGTGCACAGCTGAGGCAGATGCTGAGGGGCACTCACACTAAATTGCCTGAATGAGGGCGAATTCTGTTGGCCACTGGAGTGGAGTGCACCGTAGCTCATTGAGTCACAGCTTATCTTCAGCAAAGAGAGGAATGTAGCTCAGAGAGGCATATATCCATTAGAGAGAGTTCATTTTAACTCATATTTTGGCTTCAGTTTGAGTCATGATGTTGCTTAAAAGATGTTATGGCGCCACAGCAGTGTTTCCCATACACAGAATGTATTTGAGAGACTCAACCAAATAGATTTTCCACAGCCCAAAATTGTATGTGTATTTTGTATTCATCATTTTTTCTTTTCAGTAGTCTGTAGAAATGCAGTTGAAGGTGCCAAGTCTGGGAGAATGGTGCATTCATGTGCAACTGCGTAGACTGGAAAGATATCTTCCCTAATCCCAATTTAGCTTGTGAATATCATTTTGTATTGCAACAGACTCAAGTGATGCATATTGAACACTCCACCATGATTAAATTCTCAGGAAGTGAAGAGTCTCCTAAGATCAGTTGACCACTTTTGTACAGAAAATAACAAACTACAGAGTGTTTTCTCTTAAACAGTTGAAACTCTGAAGTTAATGTCTAGTTTTTTAGTTAATAAGTAGTATCTGTACATCTTTTGGAGAATTGTACAATGCACAAACTGGCACAGTTATTGTGGTTAGACCCGTTCTCTGCACTCTGCAAGTGTTGATCAATTTTCATTGTCGATTCATCTGACGGTTATTTTGTTGCTTAATCGTTCAGTTGCTTTGTTTGTAAAATGACAATAGTGAGAAAAATCCCTCCACGATTTCCCAACAGCGGAAGTGACATGTTCAAATTTCTTATTTTGTCTAACCAGCAGTCAAAACCCCAAAGATCCAGTGTGCGATCATGTAAGACGTACGAGTGCTGGAAATCCTTGAAAATACTTGAATTTTAATGTGGTGTTTTCAAGGTTTGAAAAGTGCTTGGATTTTGAATGAAGTGCTTGAAACTGCTTGAAATTCAGAAAGAGCCTAATTGATTTGAATTTACCATAGCAGTAAGGTGCTGGAAAAGCTTGAAAAATATACCTTGAAAAGTGCTTGAATTTGACTTTGGAAAAGGTGTAGGAACCCTGCAGATCAATTTTTCTGTCGATTGACTAATCATTCTGCTGTAGTCCGCGTGCCATGCCGCATGTTTTGTCAGGTCACACCTGTCCTTCTTGACAAGATCAATAAACTCTGCTCAGAAAGAAGCCAGCACACTGAAGTGGCACGTGTTATGTTTGTATGTTTTTTAGTGGCTAATTCAGATTAACAGCCATTTTTCCAGTAGACCTCTTAATGTGAAGAATGTTAAAGATTTCAGTTTTAAAGATTAAAAAATGCTGTCAGGGAGGATTTTTATGTGGGTTTTGATTGATTTTATAAGTCATGTTTATATATTTGATCTCAAAATAGTAATGTTTTCAAAGATGTTCTTTGATGTATTTAAATTAAGATTTTTTTTGTAGTTAAATCCCTTCGTATAGTGATGCACATCAAGCTACAGTACATGGGACTAAAACGACCCTTTAGGCTTATGACAAAATGATAGAAGTGATATGGCATAAAATGTGACATGTTTTATGATACTTCAGTATCGCAGCCAAACACCTTTCAAACAGCCACTCTTCAACAACAGATAGGAGTCTGAATCATCTCCACTGTGGCAGCTCAGCTTCTGCTGCCTCGGCCTCTTATTCTAATGTGCGCTGCCCTATTATGTAACCCATAAATATGACCATTACGTCAGTATTTCAAGTGATATTTTACGCCCTCGTTTTTTAACATGTAACATTCTGCTGCCACGAAACAGATCCTGTTATCTGCTGACTGTGTGACTGCAGAATATGTTAATTCTCAGATATGATTAATCATTTATAACTTATAAAAAGGATTTAAGCACATATGAATTACATTGTAAGCCTCCTTAAATGCTGTAGATGTCACAGAAAGTAGATTTGGGATTAAGATTTAGGTTTTACAAGGGTAATTTGGCCTGAAAGCTTTGAAATAGATATAATTAAGAACCAGGCAGTTTCTCTGTACTAGTGGTTCTTTTTGGGTTGGCACATAACCATTTCTTTTAAACCTAATGCACAGAGATTTACTGTGTGCTGCTGGCCATCTGTTGTGCAGTCTTATCATGTTTAAAAAGCAATGCACAAATGAAATGCCCTAAGTGTCTAAAGCCTGGCATATATTGATGCCTCAGCTTGGGGCTATAATAAGGGAAGCACCAGCTGAGCCTCAAATGAATTGTTAAAATTTTGCTCTTTAAACATCACATGGTTTCACTGAATGATATCCTAGTTTTCATGTATATACAGTATGTGGATAACAGGTGCAAACGTTGGAGCATCTTAACACCAGTGGCCCAGCCACTAAAGGCAATCATGGAGATCAGTGGAAGTTGTGCGCTGTGTTTTGACAACCTCTTCAATGTAAATAGTCACTCCTCGGAGGCTGTACTGCTGCATCCAATCAGACAGCCATACGAGAGAGAGGGAAAGAGAGAGGGAGAGAGAGAGAGAGAGCGGTGATGTCAAAATATGGGGAGAGGGGAGCTGGGAAACACGTTTCCATAGCAACTGGTAGAAGTGAGTATAACTGTGGTTGAGAGGCATGAGCAGCAAGCAAATACTCACTTGTTCCTTAAAAGTAGTGTGTCCTGAATACTTTGGGTATGCATTGTCCCTTTTAAGACCAGGATCTCAGCGCTTGTGTTTGTTCCAAATTAAACGCGTTCTTGTTCATTTCTAGTATGGAAATCATTTTACTGTTCATGGAGAATCAGAAGGTATGAGGGTTGCCTGTGTCTGCTGCACAAGTTACATACAGTATATTGTATTGTAATTTCATAATACTCTGCCAGTATTTTATGGTAGTTTCAGTACAAGTATTTTAATAGACAGTTGGGATAAGCTTGCCCAGTGACAAATACATTTGTCTATTTCAGAGTTTTGTGTTTGTAATAATGAATCAATGCAATAAATTGGTCTAAATGGAAGAGTTATTGGCAGTTTTCCTTAGCTAGAGCATGTGGGACAAATAATATTGTGATATATTGCGAGATATTGTCAATCAGTCTCTTGCAATACATTACAAACACACTGGCACCATTACTGATGCAGAGGCTCTTCATTCCTGCAGACATTTCAAGTCTAAAATGATTTGCTTTCCGGCAGTTCAGACGCTACCAGTTAAAGGCTGTCTGACATTGAAATAGTGGCACATGAGTTAATGTTGCTGAGCGTGTGAGTGTGTGTTTAAAAGCATTGGTCTTCATTCATTTTGGCAACACACTTTCTCATCTCAGCGGTCCATAAAACTAAGCTTTTAATGCAGTAAATAGAGACAGTGTAGGTCCGGTTACACAGATATCAGATAATTTTTTTGTCATGTATGATATAGGCTATCACAGAAACTTCAGTGTAAACTGCCTTTACCTTGTGCAAAATATGAATATACTGTATATGATAAAAATATTGTTTTAGTTTTGTATCGGGAGTTACTCAGTGATTCCCAGTCCTAGTAGCTAGCACACCTTTCATTTGAAGGACAGATTAGATTCTTTTGTTTATTTTCGATTACAGATGGTTAAGCAAAAGGTTTATAACTGTGACTGTCAATTTGGCAGGCTTAAAGTTTAAGTGGTTGTGTGTACGTGTCAGTGTGTGTAAGCGTGTGTGTGTGTGTGTGTGTGTGTGTGTTTTATGCTGGCAGAATAGATAATGAGCATAATCCCACAAGGCAAGTGAAGCGAGTCACGGCTTGGGTCGAGGCTTACTACAACATCCAATAGCACAGGCTGTGGCACCCGAGGTGTTGTTTTAAGATAACTACGGAGGCAAAGAGGAAAGGGGCCAAGCTCTGCATAAATTCTCATCTATATGGTGTCCTTGCTCTTCATATCTTATCACTTACTTCCAACATAAGTGTGGAAAAGTCAGTCTACTCCTGTGGGGAACTTCAATTTAAGATACAACCCGAGCTAGAAAAGATCGGTTTAGGCTACATGAAGCTATTTAAGGATCTCCAACTGCAACCACTGATTACTGTAGCCTAAGGACGCCAATGTACATCATTTCCATTCATGAAATAACCCCCCTTCAACCACCATCACTACACAGACACAAACACACCCATGCACGTGCAAGCACATGTGTATGCAATGGTATTAAGTAGTACAATGCCTAATGGCTGTACTGAAGAAATTGTGATCATGATCCTTAAATAGAAACACAGAGACTACAGTAGTGTAAATTGGAAAAGATGCAGTCATTTCTGGTCCTAAACTGCAGTTACACTTTAATAAATGGCACAAAATATTTTGCATTTTGCTGCATTGTGCTGTGACCTGCATGAAGAAGCAGCAAAGACTCCTCTGTAACTGATAATATGCCACCACTAACAATATAGTATTTTTATTCCATGTTGCTGTAAATTTAATGAGCTTGCTCTAAGACTACAAACACTATGGTTTCTTGACCTACAGAGACATAAATTATTGACACTGCAAGCTGTCTCCTATAGTCATGATCAGCCTGCATCCAAACATGACATTGCCCACAGCTACAGTAAATGTTACATCACAAATGAACTGCTAATGTCAGGTCCACAGTTCCTGTGTTGCATTTGAATTCGCCCTGTGCTTTCCTGTGTAGATGCAGGAAAACAGACCAGAGCAACTAGATTTACTGCTTGGGTTTTCTTGGTATTTGTGTCGGTATTGTGGTCAAATTAAGGCAGACCGTCATTCTCTGCTCATATGTCATCTGTCAAGTTGAACACATGGTGTGATTGTAAATAAGACTTAATTTGCTGCTCAGATTTGGGGACAGACCGGCATTGTTTGTTGGCGGCTGATCTTGGGGTTGCAACCATATTCTGCCTTCATAAATTTCAATGTCTCCAAGGCAGAGATTATTAAATCTAATCATCCTCCTCGGTTTTTGTCAGAATGTCTTTCCTCTTCAGTGTTAAGAATGAAATTTCTGATGTGAAATGGAATCTAAAGCTACTCAGAGGTAGAGCCATACTTCATCTTCTAATGTTTGTGGTCTGTCTCCTGACATTAGTTTTTTGCTTTCTAACTTCACTTTCCTGGCTTCATTTATTGTATTATAACTGGTTGATAGACATTGATTTTGATGGGGAGTGGACAGAATTTTTTTTCATCTCAGTTCAGGTTTTTTAAGAGCAAAATTTTTGGATGAAGAGCCAAAGTCTGAAGAGGCATTTTAATAAGGAATGTCAAGTTTAACTGCGGGGAGATTGCATGTTTTCCCAGAACTAGGTCACTCTTATCTACTTGAATTGTTTATTTCTCTGTAGGTCTCTCAACCAGTCTAGTGTTAAGGGCCTTAACAACTGGGAAACTTAGCACAGGTTTGGGCATGTTACTCCTGTTTGTAAGTTTTAGAAGCCTGAGGTTTGGTTTGCCAATTAGTGGTTCATAACACCTTTTGATGCTCTCCAGGCCATCTTCCTTTCTACTCATTTTTAAGTCCTTGTTCCAGTTTTAATAAACAGTCATACTTTGAATCTTCTTTCATGGAACATTGTTATAACTCGAGGCGTACAGTAAGTTTACAGCAAGTTTAAGAGCTTGGGCTCGATGATTAGCAGTTCACAGAAATATTTGAGAATATACTTAACATTTAAATCTTCTGTTTTTATTCATCAGCAAATTTTGTTTTAACGTTTGAAAACGTAAGAAAGCAATGCATTACACCTCTAGCTCAACAGAGTGAGCTACTACTACACGCCTGTGATACTGATTGACATATGGGAAATCAATTACTCATAAATTCTTAAGCAACAAGACTGAGTCTACAGGCAGGCTAGCAGCTTTGTGAGGCTATATTTAGGCACAGCGGTGTGTTGACCTAAATGCTAAGTTCACCATCTTAGTTTAGCGTGACAGTATGCTAACATTTGCTAATTAGCACTAACTATGAAGTACAGCTTAGTTTAATCGTAATGTCATCAGTTTTACACGTTTGTTAATGAGCCAAGGTATCTGACAAATTAAGATTTTGTCTGGATGATGAGGCTGTATATGGAAAGTGAAGGGATCAGCAAAGCTTTTACAATTCATCCTGAGGAGTGCAAGAATGCGTGTTCCACATTTCACAGCAATCCACCCCATAGTTATCGAGATATTTAACTCAAAAACCACAAATGTGAACCACAAATGTGAACCACAAATGGTGGCGCTAAAGGAAAAGTCAGAGTGTTTCTTAACGTCTTTGGTGACGCTCTGAGAACCATGACTGTTTGTAAAGATATTGTCCCAGTCCCTCATGTAGATGTTGAGATTTTTCACTAGGTAAGTAAAAACTTGCTGGCGGCACTAGAGTAGGAGTAGAGTAGGTAGCCAGTATAGGATTCATCCTCTGTGGACTATAAATGTCAATCTACCCAATAGCTGTTAAGATATTTCAGTCTGGACCAACATGGCGGACCGACTGACCAACAAACCGACATTGCCATGCCTACAGGCATGCAGCCAGCACTGCTAAGAATATCATCTTAAATTAGGGAATGAAGATAATATTACTTTTATCAGTAAACTAACCACGTTTGAAATTTGTGCTACAGGCAAAAATGTGTTTCTCCCTTTGAAAAAAACAACACTGCCGAATGAATTAAGACTAAAAGTACTGTATAGATGATTCTCCGCTCAATGTACTCTTATTATTCTCTTATCTACAGTGCATGCTCCACCAACTTCTATGACGTGGAGATCCTCAACCCTGCTTGAGTTCAAAATGGATCGGTCAGTAGGGATTCACATGCAGATTTCTGGGACACATAGTTGCTTCTTGTAATTTGGCCACCCCCTGCTTTGAAAGAGTTTCTGCCCTTTAACTGGGCTTGAGCTACATTAGCTTGTTAGCCTCTTTAATATATGAAAAGTGAGCTGTTGGTTGGAAAGCAATTACCCTGTCTTGTTCATAACTATCTGCAAAGAGGAGCCAGGGCTCTGCCTTCTATCTGAGAGAACCAATTAGTGCTTGGGCTACAGAATAGTTTATTTTGGAAAACTCCCAGACTGTGCAGGTGTGTTGTTCTAATATTCTACAGAATAAGGAGAAAAACACTTAGTGAGAGACAGTGAAGAGGATGGGGGATCATTTGATGGAAATTCCCTGTGGGACCTTCATCCCTCTGAATGTCAGCTTGCTTGGAGGATATGAGAACGGTTTTGCATTGTTGATTTTAATATAGGAAGAGCAGTGTTGTGTAGTATACTGACAGGTTTTACAATCTGGCTTGCTGCTTTCTGACTTTGTGACATTAATTCATTGCACACAACTGGTCCAGTTCGAGGAAATTTTTGATGTCTTAACGCTTAAAAAAATCAATACTTACCATGAGTTTCTTCTCATGTTAGCACTTTATCAGTTATCAACTTACTGTATAGTAGTGATGCACGGTATACCGATACTAGAAAGGTATCGCAACACATACAATACAAATAGAAGTCAAATGAGTGTGATTTATTTTGTGACAAGCGAACTTTTTTCACCTTCGGAGTGTGACGGAGTGTGAGCTAATTTACCAATGTGGCAAACATCTCTACATGCAAACGCAACGTTCACACTGGTAACGTTAACTTTACCACAACTTGCAAGCTGCTAAAAATCAGGCGTTCACAAGTATGCAGATCAACAACACAATTATAAATGATCAATTTATGCTCAATCAGTACTGGTAATGGTAATCATGGCATGTACATTTTTGTCAATAATTATTTCTAATATTACTAGAAAATGCGTTCAGTAGAGCGCAGACCCCCGCCAAAGAGATGTATTGAGTCATTTGTGTTCAGTCTACTTTAGTGCACTACTGTAGTGTGCAGGGCCGTCACACTTACTACTTTTCCTGATGTTTTAAGTTTTTGCTGTGGTATGATTTCAGTATCAGTATCGAAATACTTAGGCAGGTATCAGTATTGAAGTAATAATTTTGGTATCGTGACAACACTACTATATAGTACCTGTTCATCCATTATTTAGCAAGGTATGTAGTTTAGTCTAATACAACAGTCCGGGAATAAATCCTACTTTCATGAAGGTCATAATGTTCTTTTGTTTAAACTATTTCAGAGAAGTGCTGATTCAACGTTATGGTCATTTTGGAGGCTGTAGTTTGTGGTGCTGTTGAATTGTATTGCATTATACTGAGAGGTGTTTGTGATATTAAGTCTTCCTTCATTGATACAAATGGTTGGTAGGTATGATTTATTGCAGGGTTGCTTTATTTGACTACTTTAATTTCAGCTAGGTGTACCGAATAAACTATTATTTAACTTTAAAAATGTTTACTTTTGTATTACATTTTCTCCTCAAACACAATGCTATGGTAAGTATTTAGTGTATTTCTGCATGATTCTGCAACCTCTGCATTTTTAGTCGGATTACAGAAGCTACAGTTAATCCTGATCCAGCCAGTCTTGTTTCAGTCTTGCACCGTCTGTGGATCTTCCCAGCAGCAATGTCAAAGGGGAAAAAAAATGAGTTTTTGCTTTTACACTCCAGGATGACGGAAAATGCACATAGAAGCGAGCTATTCCAGTCAATTTGCACTACTACACACTGACTCATCACCTGCCCCACATCTCACCAGTCTCCGTAATTGCCACTCCACCTACGTGGCCTCTTGGAAGCGAAAACTGATACTGGATCTGTTCATGGACTTATCGAATGGGGCTTATTTCATTGGACCCGTTTACTTTATTGGAGTTATTATAATGGAATTATCACACTAGTGTTAAACCTGTTGTATTACTAAATTAATGAATTGTGGTCTAATTGTTGCATTTTATGTTTGTTACCACTTTCCGTCCCATTTTTTTATGTGCCTAGCATGTTTTTTGAGGATTTTTCCTTGTCTGCTTAGATAGCTTTGGCTGCGTTGGGAGCTGTTGCTGATGTAAACCACTTTCAGACATTGAATGTGATAATGGGCTTTACAAATAAACTTCCCTTTACTTGAATAATCATCATCATCATGCCTCCTCTGCAAATGAGTTGCCTGTTTGTTTGACTAAATGAATACCAGCCGTACTTATTTCCTCCGTCCAATTAA
Organism: Oplegnathus fasciatus; assembly: GCA_003416845.1. Lineage (NCBI taxonomy): Eukaryota > Metazoa > Chordata > Actinopteri > Centrarchiformes > Oplegnathidae > Oplegnathus > Oplegnathus fasciatus. Next base: position 849,580 of record NTHP01000132.1, read on the forward strand.
AACAGAATCCTTATCCATAAAATTAGCATAACATTGTTTTGGTGAGTAGTTCATGTGAAAATAAAATGAGTGAGGTTTTGATGCCCGGTTTTCATTTTCCTTCACTTTGAACATCAAATCCTGCTGACAAAATTAAACAGTTTGGCTCATTTAAAAATAAAACCTTCAGACGTCTATGTAACTGTCATGCATACAATCAATTATAGTGCTTTGTGTTAAGTTGAATAAAATGAGGATTACCTGACAGCAGAGACAGTGCAAACTGCAGTGATTTTCAATGCCTTCCTTCAGTTTCAACCTAACACTGCTGCACTAATGAGATGGCAGATCGACTCTACATGCCTACTTAATATCAATCTCTGGAAGATGTAGAAAACTAAATTATTTTGGTGGATTCAAATTTGGGCATATTGAACAGGTTTTTCAGGGTCTAAACGATTAAGTAAGTAGCCGATTGAGAGAAAAATAATTGGACATCATTTTGTAAGCAAGAATCCCCAAAAATTCACTGGTTCCAGCTTCTCAAATGCGAATATTTGCTGGTTTTCTTAGTCTTCTATGATGGTTAACTATATATCTTTGGGTTTTGGACCATTAGTCGAAAAACAAACAAACAAGCAATTTAAATTTGTTAACTTACATATGATCAGTCTCTTTTGTTTTCTTAAACAAGCTAGTCATCCTTAACTATTTCTTGCTAGTCATACCTAGCAGTGGTCACTCTTAGTGCCCAGTATTTGAGCCAAGTAATTGTTCATCTTCCACACATTTAGAAAGTTATATTTACAGTTTATCAGGTGAATTTAAAAGAAGGAATAAGACAAAGTTGTGATTAAAAAGCTGATTTAAACTGTAAATGTTGCAAAACAATTACATTGTGTAAGCAGTAACATGGGTTCATAAATGTTATAGCTCTAATATAGAATATCTAGAATATTAGAAAGGTATTTGCCAATGTTCTTTAACCTTTTGACTGTATTGTGATTCAAAGGTTAAGTTATCTTTTACATGTGAGGGAATGTCACTTGTAGGGAAACAAACCAAAATAAATCAATCATTACCCGTTCACTGCATGTGTTGGCATTACAGAAATCATTCTGCCTATTCAGTCCATCCTCACTGAACATCATTGTCTTCTCTCCTTTTGTCACTTGACCACACTATGTGCCCACTCTTGTCCTGACCTCCAGTGTGCATGCACATTGATGGCTGTACATCCACATTCACACAGTCTTGCTTATACATAATATAGAGCTGGATTTGGGACCATTTAGTCACACTTCTCAGTCAACCACAGGAACCCTTGACTGCCCCCCTGGGAGATTCTGCAGGAAACAAGTGAAGCTTTGTTCTAATTAAGCACAGAAGTGTTTCAGGCCATACTTCTGTCCATGTCAAATAACTGAAATCTGTCTTTTTCTTCTGGTCTTTGATTAAGTGCACTGAGAGACACTTCTGTCTTGCCAGACGGCATGATTTCTAATAATTTTTCAGAGCATCTTAAATATAATTTCTCCCAAGGTACATTGGCAACTCAGCATCGGTTCTTAGTAACTGCTGAACGTTAAGTGAATAATTGCAGTGCTGGCTGGATTTTATTTCTCTTGAAAGGACGGGAAGACTGCAGGCAAAAGACGAACAGGAAATGCCCATGTTTTTGGTAATAGGGTTGCTAGAGCCAAAACTGGAATTGTCAATTTCTTGATGTGCATGTGTATTACTTTCCACAGATCTCCTGTACCTACTGCCTTTTCAATCGCATTAAAAATGTTGATGTATGTGCAAAGATGTGGGTGGCGCCACCTACAGGCAAGGAAAATGGTAGCTGATGTTAATTTGGGCCACCTGCAGCTCGAGTTTTTATTATCGTTTTAACTGCTGTTGTCTTTGATTGTGTGTTTAAAGTTTTACATTTCATACTTTTAGCAACTGTTAACTAAAATAAAATGATTCTGCTTGTGACTGTGAAACTGCAAGTGCAGCTGAAGTTTTATTCTCAGTCCTGGAGGACGACAGACACACGATGAAAGTCCTGTAGATGGCACACATTAATATGTCTACACCTGCAGGTCGAAGTGTTACTTCAGTGTTTTCTGTTTTGCTGAAACAGTGTTAGTAGTATTTCTGCATTCAAGCAGTGCTTCATTTATCATGTTGCCAAGTGTCTGATTTTGTAATTTATATGTTTTTTCTGTTGCAGTTTCACTGGAGGTGGAGATCACACCAAGTCAGGGGGAGATTAGTCTTGGAGAGTCCAAATTCTTCATGTGTGAAGGTAAGTTTACCAAACTGTCTTGACTGTGAACACCCCAATTTACGCCTTCAAACCTGCATCTACCTCCACTTTTACATTCTTGTAAAGATATGGCCTAAAGTTATTGAAAAGAGAAAAAATGTCAACAGAGACAGAGGTCTGTGTTTCGTCTTTATATTCTCATAAAAGCAACAAAATAATAATTTTACTCATATCAAATCAACTTCACTCGAAAAAACAAAATTGGTACTTTTCAAAAAAAGTACTATGAGTGCTTACTGCGCAGATATTCTCATAGAAAACTGTTACACAGACAAAGTACAAATAATATTGTGTACTAATACAAGTACTTCACATTACCTGCCACACAACCCTATTTAGCAGGATTATATTGAAGGCCATCGTCATTACACATTTAGTGACATCCTGGTGATTTAGGGGTCCAGAATGTGTACATGTATCCATGTGGCTGAAATGTCCTGGTTATCAATCTAATCAATGATTGACCTTTGTTGCATGACACGCTCTTTAATGTCCTGTGTTTCCTGTTTCCCTCCACATCTGTTCAAGGCAAAAAATGACATAAGATCTTGTTGAGTTTGTTGTTGGTTGTTTAAAACAGCCAAAATGCATAAGCCACACAGGCTTCAGTCCATGCAAGAGCCTGAACAACCTACAATATCCAGTGTGTTGGCACTGGTGAACTTCACTGCATACAGTTTAGATAACAGTTCTCTAACATATACTGCTCTTTACTGTGCACTCAGTTGTAGGTGTTGCCAAGCAGATAGACTGGTTTGGACCGAGTGGGGACAGGATAGAACCGAACAGACCAGACATAACAGTAACCCGTAATGATGAGTCATCTTCCACCCTCACACTGTATAAAGCTGGGCCTGAAAATGCAGGGACGTACAAGTGTGTCGCTACCAACGGAGACCAGCAAGGGGAGTCGACTGTCAAAGTGAAAATCTTCCGTAAGTATTTTTCTCACCCCAAACGCTCTCCAAATTATTGAGTGGTATGAGAACAGAAGAAAAAAAAATCCTGTTTATTGAACTCACAGTATTTTATTGACTGCTCAAGGGCAACACATTACTCTTTTTCTTTTCAAGTGAGGATGGATTTTTCATCAGTTCAATAAACGGTCGGAAGACCATTAGAGGGCTGCTTAATGATCCTGTCTGTTGTGCAGTTCTTCTGAGTAATGGCTTTTATTTTCCATGAATGCCAACCATCAGCAAATGTCCATCAGAGATGAAATCCTTTTTCCAAACAGAACTTTTCCTGTTATTTCAGTTCCTATTTTAGGTTATTATTAGAAGTGGTCACCCATGTAGACATTTCATATTAAAATCAATACGCAGTGTCAATCACAAAATAAGATTGCAGTTTCATTTTTCAGTTTGTAGTTTCTTAAGATGAGCATCTGCCGTGGTTCAGTAAATGTTAGGAACATTGGAACATTGTCTTTTAAGAAGGAACATGTGCTACTGTATGTACTATTTTTAGATGTGTAGCACCTCATGGAACTGGCTTGTAGTCCACTCACAAACTCACACAGTCACATTAAGCAAGCTATTGCCACTGTCAGAGAAGTTATACACAACTGCTGCCATCTATAGCAGCGTTTCCCATACATAGGCTCTACTTGGACGGCCGGCCCAGGTAGATTAAGACCTGCCCATGTAGATAAAATCCGAATTGCAATTTTTTTTTTTTCAATCAAGACGCGCAATTGTCATTTCATAATGCACACAGACCAGCGGACTTTCTCGAGAAAGCTGCAAGCAGCAATACCGGAGGACAAACAATCGAACGGCCATGTTTTCAGCGGGCAGTGCACTAGTTTATATAATTCGCCTTTGAAAGAATACAAGACGAGTGGCCACAATAAATACAAGCTAGCCACTACTTAGCAAGGTAGCTACCGGCCATAGCTACAGTCTGTTGTTTTGAGTGTGGCTGGCGAGTGTACACACATGCCTAACCCTAACCCGCAGCTGTCCGCGGTCACAGAACGTATGTCCGAGGCTTTAATCAGCACAAGTGAATTTTAAATCCTTCATTAGGCTACAAACCAGCTTACTGTCTCTTTCCCATGTATCTGACAGCCCATGTACCCTCCATCCAAGTGTTCAACTTGTTTGATAACAGGATAAACAAATATACAATGCATTATTTAGTTTTTCTTTTTTTCGTGTGAATTACAAAAACGGAAACTCACGTTGTATTGGATGCCTAAAAAAGAATGCCTCGTCGTATTTAATGTGGCAACGTTAACCATCTTAACTTAGGAGGGTAGTTGGACTGGCTCATGGGCGGATATTATAGGGGGCAACATAAGTTGTCCCCTTCAAAAAATCATTGTAAACATAACTGTGTGATTTTAAATAACATAATAATATGCATTGAAAGAACTTGTGAAAATTACGCCCATCACACATCGCGCCGTCTCACGCTGCACCGTCACATGCCGTGTGCCGTCATACGCCGTGCCACCCACCACCACAAGTAAATTCTCAACCTGTGGGAAACACTGTATAGGAAAAGAAAGTATGACAATAGTAGCAGTCTGCAGATGTAATGCAGTCCAAGAAAATAACAGTTGCTGCAGTCTCACCACTTGTGCCCCCTGCAGGCAACGAATGTTACAACTGCACTTTTATTTTTTTATAGTCACTGTTTTCTGTGTGTGTGTGTGTGTGTGTGTGTGTGTGTGTGTTTTTAAAGTTTTACATTCAAACTTTTAGCACTTGTTTCCAGAAATGAGCTGCACATCACAGCTAAAAATGTCTTCATATGTTAAGCCTTGATGAAATACTGTAGCTTTATAGTCGGGAAGTTGAATTTGATTCTGTAACTTTGCCCTGAATCAAGTCTGTAAGGCAACGTTAGTGCTTCATTCCATGCCATGTAGCGCTCCCAGCAAATTCCAATTATTTTAACCAATTAGATAGTTTTATGAATTACTGTAGATTAGAAATGCTTCAGTTCTGGTAACATAAAAATAGTGAGTCAGGAGATCTTGTTTAGAGAGATAATAAGCTGGGGGTAACATACTGTAAAGCACTCCCTGATAAAGCAAGTTTGAGGAAAAGAAAGTCCTCCTCACCGTAGTTACAAGGAAGTTGGTTAGTTAAAGTCATAGAATTTATTCATTTTGACCTTCGCTTGTAAAATGGGTTAGAATTGGATTTTTAATGTATAAAACTGTGGTGATCGGTAAAATTGCCAATTGCACTCCAGATTTCAGTCTTTTACAGGAAAATTTCTGGGAATTGACAAAACATTTACCAGCTTGATTTTTATGATATTCTGTTGCGTGCGGAACAATATTTTTAAACAAATGCTTAACAAATGTCTGTGAAATAACAATGTATTCCTTCCCAACAGTCAAACTAAGTGAAGAGGATGGAGTTTTGATAAGACTCATGCTGTAATGCCAATGAGTAAAAAGTGTTTTGCATGTCATTTTCCAGAAAAAATCACCTTCACAAATGCACCCTCACCCCAGGAGTTTACCGAAGGAGACAATGCCAACATTATTTGTGATGTCATCAGTTCGCCTTCACCCACTGTCCTCTGGAAATATAAAGGAGCAAAAATCCAGATGGAAAAAGATGGTAAGAGTTCTCTGAACACCATGCAGATCATATTTCTATTTCACTTGATTTGGTGGTTAGCTCCTGTCATCTGCTCTAACTTCTTAATATTTCTCAGTTGTTAGTGTTGTGTTCAACACTAAATCTTTGACAAACATTAACTAATGAATATGAATAGTTTTAAATATTGTTTGATATTAGGTTTGCGTGGTCTAGTTTGCACTGTAGTTGGCGTAAAATCCCTTTGAAGTCCATGATATTAGAAAGAATCAAAAATCTGTTATTACTAAATGTTTTGTGTTCCTTGTTGTATTGCTTTTAAAAGTGAAAATTGCAGTCTTGAGTTTGTAAATCATGGAAGTATCGACGTAGTCATATAGTTTGATGTATGTCTACCCAGCCATACCAATATTAATAATGTAATATGGCCAGAACGTGAACCTCAGAGTAACATCATTGTTGTATTGCAGTTTTGTAGAGTTAAGATTTGAGGATAAACTCTTATGACAACCAACATAACACATATTTGAAAACAAAAGTCCACAATAAAAGCCAAACTGAAAATATGACTAATTTATTGTAACTGTAATAGACATAGACCACGACATATTACAAGACTATATAGTCAAAATACAACAGGGACAATGAGCTCTAATGGATATGGGGATTTACCAGTTTTAGAGACTTGAAATTGTTGATGCCCTGCCTTTGTTGCCATTCTCCTCCAGGCTTTATCCTGTGCTTTGAAAGGAAAAATTAATTTGGTTTTGAATTTGAAAATACAATTGATTCTCTGTTATTCACCCCTGACACAGAACAATGTCATAATGTGTATGATATTGTTGGTATTGCTCACTGGGAAATAATAACAAAAGCTCATGTGTGGGTTGTAATAGTATTTTGAATTACGGCATGATTAAATTTATTCGGTTCACATTTCATCTCAAACTGAGGGAGTTCTTGTGGGCTTTGGCCATGTTTCTCTTTTTCTGGAGCTGGTGGAAAGAGTGTTGGGCATGCTCACAGATATGAATTTGATGAAGTGGAAATTACATATAATCTGTGTCCAAAAAAGAGTTGTGTTTTCAGTTGTTTTTTATGTAACAGTATCCCCCAGTCAGACAAAAATATTGCATATTCCTTGGACTAATGGAGCTTGAAGAAAATGCATAAATTCAACATTAAGTTTGTTATAATAATGCAGAGATATTAGTGACTAAATCAGACATCAGTGTTAAAGTGTTGATAAGTTGTCAGCCAGATATATCAAAGTGAAACTTTGCTATGGTCGACTAATTCAAACAACGATTTTCTTTATTTATGAGTTTCATTACTTCACTGTGTAACCCTCTTGGTAGCCCAGCAGCAGCTGTTTATCATCAGATACTTTTAAGTGTGACTTGTGCCTAATTTAAACTTGTCAAATATATAACACGCCTGACAATGCATTTATCTTCTGCTTCCTTTCAGTTCGGTTTAAAGTACTGAGCAACTATCACCTTCAAATCCGTGGCATAAAGAAGACAGATGAGGGCTTATATACCTGCGAGGGTCGCCTCATGGCTCGCGGCGAGATTGATCTGCGGGTCATCAAGGTCGTTGTGAACGGTGAGCAACCCTCTCTCCCTTGCACTGTTTCCCCTTTTTGTTCCTGCGTGCATGTTTTTGTGCGGCAGGTGTCCCATGACGCTTAAATAAGCTGTAGATCCTTAGAGGCGACCGGGCTCAGCATCAATGTGGAAACAGTTGCCCAGAGCAACCGTGTATCAAAGATGTTCCATGCTAATGAAGTCTGTTTCCTGCAACTTCTGAGCCTAGCAAATGAGTGTGCTTAAAATAAGTGTTCTGAATTTGTCACTGCTTCTGTCTCTGTTTCCCTCCTACTATCTATCTATGTTTCTGTCTGCCTATGTATGTATGTATGTATGTCTCTATCTGCCATTTTATGTTTCTTTATCTATTTCATTATTTATCTATCTCTCTGTGTCTCAGTGCTCCCGACCATCAGGGTATGGCAGTCAGAGGTGAATGCCACAGCAGACGTCGGGCAGCCTGCCATGTTGACTTGTGCTGTTGATGGCTATCCTGAACCCATGGTGACCTGGACAAGGTAAAACTCTGCGAGCAGCTGGAGAGACAAATGCTTTCAACATTTGCAACAGATGCCAGCACATTGCCTTAATAATCTAAACAATGTATCTGTTACTTAGGCCGGACGTATACATCAAAAACATTAAGATGCCTGACTTGATCTAACAATAACGTTATTGCTTTCGCATGTAAGGAACTTAGTCCTTTCGCTTTTTATTTATTATTTATTTTTTATCATTTGTGAGAACTCAGACGTACACAAACAGTATAGTGACTTGTAGTGACTTGACTTAAAGCCTGTTAAAGTTTAGTCTTTATTGCATCGCCCTTCAAATTATTCTTTTGGCATAAGTGATTGTTTATAGAAACAAACTAATGTCAGCATGCTACCATGCACACAGTGACGATGCTTACATTCTGATGTTTAGCACCTATCATGTTCATCATCTTATATTAGCGTGTAAGCATGCTAACATTTGCTAAGTAGCGCTAAATACAAAGTGCAGCTGAAGCTGATGGGAATGTCATTAGGTTTGTAGGTATTTGGTCATAAATTGAACTATTGGGCAAATGAAAAATTTTATATGATGGTGGAACAAGATGAAAAGTTAAGTTTTTACTAAATTTAAAGGATCCCTAAAGTTATTACAATTCATCCTGAGGGGACATGAATGTCTGGCAATTCATCCAATAGTCGTTCAATCTGAACCCAAAATGTCAACTTGCTGGTTGCAAAGGAAAAGGAAAAGTCAGGGGGGATCATCAAAGTCATTACGATTCATCCTCTGTGGATCATAAATACTTGTACAAAATCTGATTTCAATCCATCCAGTAGTTTTTAAGATATTTCAGGACCAAAGTGGTAGAACGACCAACAGACAGACAGACCGACATTGCCATCCATGGAACCACGCTGCTAGTGTGGCTAAATATTAGTGTTTAACAGTAGTAGCACCAACTGTTGTAAACAATGGTTGTTGACACATACCATCAGTATCTGTAAAAGCTGGCAGCAACGGACTAAAGAGATAGAGCTAATTAGAAAAAATAATCTGTGTGGGTTGTGCGTGTACCAGCCATGTATGAGCTGATATCATCTTAAAGGAAACGTTTCTCCTACATGTTTAGATTTTCCCATTGGTAGTATTTACGGTAGTTTCTAAAGGGCCTTATTGCAAAGAGCCACTTTTCTCCTGCGTAAGAAATAAGAATTAAGCGTGACATTTATTATAGCCTGTCATGTTTCCGTGTTATGAAGGTTACTCACCGTCAGTGACCCGTAGCCTTAATAGCCAACTTTACATTATTTACATTATTATATAATATACATTATTATGTAATATTTACATAATGATGTAAAGAAAAGGTTTTCACTGAAACAGAATACATGGGCTACATTATAGCCTGCTGGTTCAGTTTGTTGTCAGAGTGAAGCCTGTCCAGAGGTTGTCAAAATAAAAGGGGGTGAGGTTTGTTTGCTAGTTGGCAGGAATGGGATTGGCCATATTCACCAGTTTACCTCCGTCAAACTGTAGGCCAAAGTGTTTTCCAGACACTTTAGGATATTAGGGATATTCTATTAACTGGTTTATTCATCGCAATGGGATACTTAATCACAGGGTATCAAAGGTGCATGTAAACAGTGAAACCTGAAGACTGGAGTGACATCAATAGCCACATTATTCTGTGTGTCTGAATACAGCCGTTGAAAGGCTCCTGCTTTGTTAAACCTGTTCATCTTGTTTCCAAGACAGCAGATAGCTGTGTAGACAGCTTAGATTCGGGGAGCACAAAGTGCAAACAACCCAGGAGCTACTGCTGGCCTTGGTTTTTGATATTTTGCTGCCCTTGGTATAATTTTTTATACTTGTGCAGTTAGACCGCACCTGCAACTTGTTGAAAGCTGTATTGTGAGCGATCACAGACAGTCAGAGCCCAGAGAACATTATCTCCTTTACATGGCTGCCAATGGTGACAAACAATTTACACTCCACTAGGACAAAATGAAAATACATGAGCCATTTTTGTTCAAATTGACTCTTTAACACTAAATGTCAAAAGGCTTGCAGAAGAAAAACATCATTGCCCTCATTTTCTGAAAACATTTTCTGCTCTGAGATTTTCAGCTTTCACCTCTTCTTCATCACTAGACCTCTACTTCTTCACTTTGTCATTCAAGGATCTGGAAACTAATTTTCATGACCAAAGGATCATGATTAGGAAACAGTCATCCTTTTAAAGTTTGTAACATGGTGCAGTTTAAAAACGGTGTTTGAAATTGATTGGATAGATGGATATAATGCTCAACACTTGTGTTTTCATAGGAACGAAGCGGTTCTCGAGGCAGGAGAGAAGTACAGCTTTAATGAAGATGGCTCAGAAATGACAATAATGGATGTCACCAAGCTGGATGAAGGAGAGTACACCTGCATTGCCAAGAACAAGGCTGGAGAAAGTGAGCAGGAACTCAGCCTGAGAGTGTTTGGTAAGGCAGAACGTTTTATATACATACATGAGCTAAAGTGACAATATAAATTGGTCCAAGTGTGTGGGAATGAGGTATAAGTGTATGTAGGAGGGGGAAGAACAATAGTATGGTTGTGTGTCTGTTTTCTAAGGGGTACAAGATGAGGTGTTGTTTCAGTGTGGGCTGTGGTTGTTTCATGTAAGGCTGAAGCTTAAGGATTTAGAGAACTGGCCAAGTGGGATGAGCTCAGCTGAACTCTTTGAAGTCTTTTTCTTTTTTCTTCACTTTTGCCCACTAGGTTGTTGTCGTCTTTTAATTTGTCACGTAATGACGACCATAAATTCAATCACAATCACAATATCAGGTCATGTAGTCACATCAATTAAATGTGCAATGAGTCAGCTGGTGCTGTTTATTTTCTTAAACAACAAAGCTGGCTGGGGTCCGGTTCTTTAGAGCTCGGCGGGTAAACGATTGCCATAAAATTACTTAAGACAGCTTTCAAAGCACATTGTTTACCTCTTTAGCAATATTTACCTCATTATCTCAAAGATTTTCTCGTACTCACAACGCTCTGGTCTCCTTACATCAGTGTGGAAAAAGCTGCAATCATGCATTTCCTTATAAGCTCCCACTTCTGAATATGAAATCTGTATAAATGTATTAATGATCATGTTTGTTTTTCCCTGACCCTGATTGGAGTTCCTGAATATTGCGTACCTGTCATTACCAAGTCTGATTAGATATTTATATTTTCTTACATATTACAGCTACGCATCTTGCGTATTTCTCTATAACATTCAACAATTGTGACTAAATAAGCAACATTTAAAGCTGCTGTTTGGAAAAATCATTCTTAAGCCCCATTCAGACTGGATTTATTTCTTGAGGAGAGATGGGGTGATTTTAACATTACCTGCACTGGCCAGTGATTTTGATTTATTTTATATTATAATTTTTCACCCCCACCCCAGTAATAATCACAGCCACAATTACCTAGTGTTTTTCGGTGAACTCAATGATACTCCTGTAATTTAAATCCTGTCCGGAGCAATGTCCTTGTATTTTAAAGTGGATCTTAATTTTTTTTTTTCTCCGTGAAGAGCCGTTTGTCCTTCTAGTTTTTTATTTTTTTTATTTTTTATTTTTTCAGCTTAGTGTGAAATTTGACATTTGAGTGAAACTGGATTAAGTCAAAAATACTTTTGCTATCTGATATGATGTAAACATGCTAACACCAACATATAGGCCTATTTGGGAGCCAATAAGAAAAAAAAATAAAGCCATCAGGGGACAAGATCCTGTAAAAGCTCATCAAATGTGCTGTTGTAATGTCAGCTGCAGGTGCTGATATTGTCTTTTGAGCCTTTTTATTATGGACTTCTTCTTTATGGACATTTATTCGCGATATACATCAGAGATAAGGGTCAATATGATCAATATGTGTTGTTTCATGTCTGCATGTTAAGATTTGAGTTATGATTCCGAGAAGGAGTGCGATTTTTGACTCAAATTCGTCTCATGCGGTATCTTTGCCTCACGTCTCTTACTCTGCACCTTACCTTCAACTCCCGCGCACCCCCCTGAGGAGGCTTTTTTGTCTTTTCTCTTTTGACTTTGTCCTGCTGAATGTCCACGTCTATTACAAACTGTATTCTGTAATTTCATCAGGGTTAAAATGCCGATGAGTTAAATTACTGAGGGGTGCCGTCTGAATGGGGCTTTAGGTATTATTTATCAAGAGTGTAACACTGAAAGCCCAGCTTCACCAGGATGTGTGGGTGCGTTTTGATCAATTTGATTGACAGTGCTGGCAACATAAGCTAACAACCTCACAACTGTCATTTGATTTGGATTCAAATGTTGCTAAATTCTGATTGGTGGCCTGATATGTGACAATGCTTTTCTCCAACTGAACCTCGTCCACTTCAAACCAGTGAGAAGAGCAGAGACAAAGAAAGAAATACAGACATCTCTCATGTGAAATCTCATGTGAAATAACCAATGTTGTGTTCATGTACAAACTCAAAGCAAGAATCCGATGGAGAAAACTGATTTTCAGAGCCTTTAAATAGGGCTACAATGAAATTAGTAAAGCAAATAGTTGTTAAATATGTTATGCATCAATATCTTTGGAGAAACGTGTGCTTGAGTGTCAGTGTGGAGCAGTGGTGGCAGTGCTCTCCTCTGTTTCTCTCCAGCATGAACAAAATACTGAAGTTTAAATTCAGTTGTTGGACAGCAGCAGAAGCTTTTTCTAGGCATCGTGCACCTGCGAAATACTCAAAGCAGCTCTGCTCACCTCACTCGCTGACACACAACATCAGTGTGGTTACTGTTATCGAAACTGCTGGCTGCTGTTCATTTGTTTGTGCCTTCCCATGGTCCTATCTCTCAATGCGAAATGGTTCCAGTGTTTTAACGATAAACAAAGAATCAGAAAATGGATCAAAGTTAACATAGCTGATACAATCCATTTAACAAATGATAATCAGCTCTGATCCCAATCCTGCCAATCGGTTTGTGACACCCCTGGCTGTGAATACAAATTGTTGCACGTTCAAATATGTTTTCATTCAGAAATAACAAAATGACAACACAGCTGTTCCTTTGTTTATTGAATAATTATCAGTTGAGATAACAGCATTTCAATACAAGTTTGCAGTTGTCGTGCCAAAAATTGTAAATTCTATGTACTATATTGAATAGGCTTACATTTAGCAAATGTCTTGCTTGTTCCATGCATTCATCCTTCATGGAGTGGAATGAGAAATATGAAAAGCACAATGTAATGCTCAACCTCACGCTTCAGAGGTAGCACTTCCTTTTGCTTCACTCTGCTCATGTCACAGTTGTGGCCCCCCGCTGCGCTTTCAGGTTAGCTTAGCTGTACTGTAACGTTGACAGTTCTCTCAAATGTAAACACAAATGAAGACCGGCTCCTTTGAGATAGGTTAAATAAATTATTACATGAATAAAGTTTGAATCCACACATGGTTATCACAACTTTGCCGCTGCTAGGACTGGAAAAGCTTAAATACAGTTTTGCTGCCATAAAAATCCCACTCACCTGTCAAGCTACTGATCCTCATCCTTCCTTTGAACTCGTCCCAAATCCTCGGAGTTGCTCCTTTACTCATTGTACTTGTGCTGCCAAACCACCTGGCTGTCTTGTTATGCTAGTGCGGTTCTGATGACTCTGTGTTCGTATTTACAGTCAAACCTAAGATCACGTACATCGTAAACCAGAGCACTTCAGAGATGGAGGAGCAGGTAACTCTGACTTGCGAGGCATCGGGAGATCCAACTCCCACCATCAACTGGAGCTACGGTGAGCGCGTCTTCACTGAAGGAGAGCAGGTAAAATAATAAAGGCAGTATGGATGACAATAGAAGCTAAATATCTAAATCTTTGGTACTTGAGGACCGGTGTCCTGCAAGCATTTTCCCTCCTGGAGTTAATGAACTGATATTATTGTTATATTATCTGTGTCCCAGTTGCATACTATACATAAATTCTCACCCTTTTAAGTAACAGTTAATACAGAAATAAATTCATGAAAACATTTAATTTGTGATACCTCCAAATGGGAAGTTGCATTTTGACTGATATCAATTAATCTCATACATCAATTCCTCTATGTACAAAATGTAAAAGTACATTTCTCGTACACTAGCTTTCTTATAGCGTACTTTATAATGTATAAGTGTGTGATGTGGAATTGGGACACATTGACTAGTAGCCACCAGGGAGGAACACAAACCTGCAGGACGCCGGTGCCTCAAGGAGAGGAATTGAATACCTTTAACCTAAATTCGAGAGGTATATTGATCATGTGCAGGTGGGGGGACTTCAACAAGGTATATGTACCGCTGATTATTTCCCCTAAATTAGCAGCTCATTCGAGATGGCCCAGTGGATCTTGTGTAATTAGCTCGGCGATACCCAGCCAGTAATTTGGAGTACACTCAGATTTGACTCGAGTTTTCCCAAATGTCAAGAAAATCTGCATCAGAAACCCAATTATAACATTCCCAAAATAAGCATGCAATTTGAGGCAATAATTAAACTTTGTCTGCTTCTTATTGTACAGTGTTTGCTAGAATGAGCACTTGAATGATCAAGTGTTTATTTAGCATTTTCAATCACTGTTATCATTATTCTGCTCATGCTGGTGATTGAAAAGTGCATATATTAAAATGTTATAATTTATAATGTTTATCTATGGATGTTCTGCAACCATCTTTTAAATTTGTTTTGGCACTGCATTGGTTAAGAGCTAGCCTTTTACCTACCGTTACATCCTTGAAAGACAATATTCCATGTGCAAACCATCAAAAGCAATGAATACCTGATTGGTATTCTTGTACATCTATCGCCCACATGGCCTGGTTCTTCAAGGTCTTGGTGTCTTGCTACAGTTGAGAGGTAATGAGGGGGAAAACGCTTCAGAGATACTGTAGTTCATGGAGGAATTCTGGAGCCAGTCCATTACATGCGCTACATTTTCTTCCTACAGGCACATCTAAACAGGATCTATCAGGTATGAAATCCGCGTGGCACAGAAATGTACTGGAGTAGTGTTGCAAAGTATGCCTCCAGATTTGACAAAACCCCCACAGAAATCAAATAATCCCCTTTTTATTGAAAATTTCCCAGCTGTTTCTTGAAAACCCCAAGGAATGATCTCATCGGAGTTCACAAAATTGATTCGACTGCTGCATGCTTCCCAAACATAGCCTGAACACTTCACTGATCTCGTGATAGAGGAGCTTATCTCACGAGATCAGATGAAAATTTGGTTAATAACGTAGCAAAAGGGAAACACCATTTCTGTGTCGCTGTTGCCTGATCATTTTAAAAATTATCATCACAGCATGAGGTTGCCTGGATTCAAGCCCAGCTCAGTCTGTCTGTCATCTCCATCGTACTGTAGACTGTCTAACATTTATGTCAGTATCACTTGAAAATCAAGGGTAAAAGTGCTCCACCTAAAATCTATCTTTCCAGTGCCAAACACTCACCCCTGCAGACAGAAATAAGAGAATATGAGTGTTTGGAACATACTGATCATAGAGGTGGCAAGTGTAGAAGTGGATTATGCTACAAGAAGAGGTTTAACAGGCATTTTTCCAACTGTGAAATCCATTGTAATGACATGATTTCAAGCAGACTACAGCCTCTGCGCTCCATGAAAATGGAAGTGTAAACTTTTTACAGCCACCTGTCAAACCTACAGGGCTGCGTGTTTGATATTCAAAAATAGGTTTTGAGGGGAGCATCACTTCAAGTGCAAAACACACTACCACCACATGACGCACGTCACGACAGGCCTATATTTTTCTTTGAAAACCCACGCACCCACAGTGGAGAGGCACACTGGCACACATGGACGCACCGCCCAGTAACAGTTTACACCTTTGTCCTATTATCCAGTGTAGATGTCTCCTGAGAGGCAGCATTTCTTGCAGAACAGACCTCCCAGCTGCTGTACCTCGACTTCCTCTTCTGTCAGTGACAGATCGTCTTCTTTTGTGGCTTTGAAGCTGTCATAATGGCTGAGGAGAGACTCGTCAGAGGGCTAGAGTAACACTCACAGCTCTACATCCCCCAGTCTCACCATTGTATGTCATAAAAGACATGCCTGGCCAGCTATACTGTAGGTGTGAAGACTGACTCTTGGGTGTTGAGGGAACGAATGACACTTGAGGCTTTTTGTTATTAACAAAAAAAACGGTAACTACAATACGTTTTACACAGCCATTTTCTGCACCGTGTAGCCCTGTTGATGTGCAGCACCATGGCATGTCACGTGACACATGTGACGCACAGCTGTGCTGTGGTGGCAGTGTGTTTTGCACCTTAGTGCAGTTTGCTTCATGATCTGTGGCATCTCTTCACAGCTGTCTTCAAAGAAATGATTAGCAGCCTTACTGAATGACTAGAAACAGAAAGAGTAGATGCACATTGCTTAGATTTTCCTTCATAGTTCTGGTTATCAGCGAGGGAAATGATTTCCATGGTGGGGCTCTAATGAATCATAAGGAAACGGCTGCTAATTGTTTGATTGTCTTTGTGTTTGTTCATCTGATGTCCGTCTGTCATGCTATCTGTAATCATCATAACAGCTGTATTTCATCTAGAATGGGTGTGACAAATGAAACAACATTCGTTTGGGGTGGACATGGTGCATTGAAAAAATAAAAAAGGCAACTGTTAACTCCCTGTTCAATTTAAAGGATGTCAAGTGCAGGATTTTCTCATTAATATACCGATGTGAGAGTTTTGCATTGGTCAGAAAACCAGTACAGATCTGTACTGTGCCACTTTAGATGTGTGGTGGTGATGAATAGACAGAATTAATTAGCAGTTTATTTAAATGTGTTTCCAGTTCTGGCTCCCTAGTTGGTCAGCCGCTTTCATTTCTTGTTTGACTACTACTGTGCATCTAGTACATAGACATTTTAATGCAGAACGCTGTGATCTTAAAAAGATTATGTCTTATTGCCATACAGTACTTTACTGTATCACATATATCCGTGATGTTTTGTTCATTATTACACAGGAAAGTCAGTGGCACAAGAGAAGAGGATTATTGGAGTAATGTGAGGAATCCCCACTAGAGTGTAATAGTCAAAGTTTTATAAAATCTCCACTTTTCCTTTTAGTTATTGCATACAGCTCAATGAAGAACAGACATGGTGATGTTCTGTTTATCATCATGAACTAAAAAAATTTAGTCATCTTTGCTGTAGAGTAAGACGATGAGTAGTAGTTTCACCACAACGGTTTATTGAGTAATCTGCATTTTTGAGGGACTATAACTTCTTTTCATAGTTCAGCACTCAGTCCAAATATAGTAAGAAGAACATCAACTTTGAAAAAAGCATTAGAAAGCATTTGTACATGTTTATATTGTTTTGGTTTGCTTCCATCTTTTAAAGCTAGAATAAATCCTTAAACAACCCTTAAAAAAACCCATCTGTTCAGGATTTATTAAAGGTGCCCTGTGGAGTTTTCTTGTAAACAAACAAAGTTTCTGTTTATAGTCAGTGTTATTTGCCAAAACACATTGTGTGTATCCTTGAGGTGTAACAAATGTGTTTAACGTATTTCCTTCCTCATAAAAATATTTGCTAAATCAATTTTTCCCAAAAGTTCGATACCTGTATTGTTTACATCCATGTTTACTTGCTAGCCGTCTTCTTCTTCCCTGCAGTTGTTGCCGCGATACCGCCACCTGTAGGTCGGTGGAACAGCATGAAACCATTGGCATGAATACGTATCGCGTCACCCGCTGGCCCGTGTGCGTTCCTGTGACTACAAAATGTGGCCCCACATGTGAAAACATTGCTCGATAGAAACTCCACAGGATACCTTTAAGCTAACATCAGGATGAGAGAATACTTTTTTATTTCAATCATGTGAGAAACCACGACAGTCTTCATTACAGCTGATATTCTGCGACAGATTAGCTGTTTTTTTTTGTTGGATTGATGCTGAAGGAAAGCTTGTCTGTCTTCGTTTAACTCTGCTTCCTTTTTACTGTGGTCTGGGGTTTTAAAGGTTAACATGGGGAGGAACAAATTCATTCTGAATAACCTCCTACACAGACTCCTCAGTGTCGGCAGACAAAAGCATTGTCCGATAACTGTGAGTAAAGAGGTGCACAATGTGAGGATTGAGGGAGATTACTGTACCATACAATGGAAAAGCAATGGTATGGTATGTAAGAAAGACCGGATAAAAGGAGTATGTTGAAAAAATGTTGTACACTCGTGGGTGTATGCCTGCTTAGAGTTATGTTTCAAATTCAAATTGGTACTTATCTGGGGAGAGTTTTGTTTTTGTTTATACGGCTGTAAAAGTTAAGTGTTTATATATTTATTTTAAAACTTTCATCAACTTTACGTGTGATATTCGGTTGTTCCAGTCCTTTGAATGCATTCGCTGCCAGTCGCTTAAGATAAGTGTGTCTGTTTAATAACTGAAAATGTAAATGAAGTATTTATCCATGCTTTGTACATTATCTACATAATGAATGTTTTGCTTATTTGAATACATATTAAACATTCTGCTTGATGCACGGAGTTTCCAAGCTGTAATTATCTGGAAATATTTTGATCCATACAGAGGGAAGTTGTGGTGAAATAGGACTAATTATAAAACTTAAAAGCACATTAAAGTTTGTAGTTGATTGGGCGATGGCACTTTATGTCTGTAATCTGTATGTTTTTGGAAAAGAAAAATTCAAGTTTAAGGACATGAATCCACTTTGTAGGCCTGCGCTGTCTAACATCCAGATTGCCAATTAGAAATTTAAGACCTGAGAAAAGAAATTCATGATTATTTTATCTAAGTAATGAGATGCTTGACGGAAAGTTGTAATTAATGTTGTGTGGCAGCAGTTTAGGCAGGGCATCAGAAACAGAGGGATGCTTTAAGCATTGCGTGCCAATGCAGAGAGAGCATTGTTTTCTCCAAACACAGAAGGCTACTCATTTACAACAGCACGCCTGCTAGCTCAGTAGTGGGGTGATGTAAGGGTTTCTTCACTAAAACACGAGTCAGTTTTCTGTGATGCACTGGCGGAGGCTCAGAGACTCAGCATTTAATGACACAGGACAATGACAATATGCATAATTATCAGTTTCAGTCAGGCATCACCCGGTGAATGAAATACTGCCAGGGTTCTGTACATTTATGTGTTTAGTGTATTTGTGTTATGTCTTCTCCCTCTCTGCATTGCCCTCTTCACGCTGACATTACAATTCATGTCAGAACAAAGAGCAAGGATAATTCTCTATGGAAGGGAACAACAATGGGCTGGAAAAATGATAAGTCCCGAGGGAGCCGTCACCATATTGTTCTGCGCGTTTGCTCGGAGAAGTTATTGTGTTTTGGTGTCTTCCGTTTTCCACGCTCGCATCTGCTGCCGTTCATTGTCCTTTTGTCTTAAACAAACACCTGTCACAGATATGACAGCGATACTTGTCAGCTCACTTACTGCAGGAGCTGCGCTGCAGACGAGTGTGTGGATGAGGTGGTGGTGATGTTCCAGACTATTAGGTTGCCTGTTTTAATTGGGCTACCGCTCTTTCTCGGCACTGTGGTGATATGCAGCCAACTGCTGTTTGTAATGATGTACGGTGCACACTGTGTTTTACTGTGACACTAGAGGACTTATTATGCTCTTAAGAAATCACACTCATGCTGTAAGCTTTCCATATGATTTGTTTAATAAGTATTTTATCGTCTCCTCTTTTTACCTTGCTCATTTTGCTTATTTTCATCGTAAAAGGTGAATCAAACACACCATATGTTCTTTGTGTTATTTAGAAGCCACCAGCACTGATTATGGGAGGATAATAAAGGGGTGATTTTAGATGTGAATTCATTGATGGTTTGATTCACTGTTTTGCCCTGCAATTATTCCGGCAGATTGCTTTCATTTACTTGACATTTTCTTGCTGCTGCACCTGATGAAATAGCTGTTTATCATTTTGCTTGTTACACTTCAACACATTTCCACTATGTGGGCCATCACATCCCATTGTCATGCTTAACATTTTCTCCTCAGCGTCATGAAATCCATAGAGCATGCTTTCCAAAAAAAACTTTGTGTCTCGTTGAGTCGGGCTTTTCAGTGTCACTGTGATTTAACTTGACGTAGCATGTTGTATTTGTTTGTTGATTTTTATCTGTCATGATGTAAAATAATTCTGTATTCAGAATAATGACCAATATGATTATGATAATCACTTATTTGTCTTGATATGTGTCATTTTATTTCCTCAGGAACTCTAAATAACATGATGAAATCTTAAATTCATGTTGATCCCTGTCAGAAATGTAGTCAAATATGCTTTTAGTGTTTTGCCAGTAATATACTATAATACCATTTATTATCATTTCTAAAAGAATATGCAGTATGTCCCATTATTTCAAGTGTAACTTCATGAATTAGACATGAGAACTTAACTGCGAAGCCTCAATATGATAATTTTTTCATTACATGATGTATGGAGAGGCAATTGATGGTAACATTCGACAATCAGTTAAATAAGAACTAGGGCTGTTAGTGAATCTTACTGAATAATACAGAAATGAATATTTTTAAAGCTAATGTGCCTGTAGATTTATAAATATCCACTGACAGGAAGAGGTACTATCATATCGTTTTTTTAAAAAATGAAACTTAAAGTTCTGAATTTATGCAAATCACATTTTTCTCTACTTTAGCCTTGGAATACAATCAAAGAATAACAACTGGAGAAAAACCACTTCATTTGAGACTGTTGTACAAGTACTCTTAACATTCAGAGCAGAACACCTGACTTGCAAAACTACTCAACATAACACAGGCTACCTGTAGGCAAATATTTATTTCCCAGTCTCACATGGGGTGTAAGAAGAGCTGCAGCAAAATTGCCTCTTTTATTGAGAAACACAGCAAGTGTTGTTCCACGACTTGATGACTGGGGTACTTACTGGTGTTTCTCGATGTAGGATAGACGGAACAGTGATAGAGAAAGTTCGGTTTTATATTCTCATTATTGCTTTAAGCCTCCAAAAATGGATTGTGATTCGATAATTGCTGTACTACTTTTGCCAAACAGGCCGACATATCCCTGTTGTTGCAGTGTAATAGAGTCACCTCTTCCTGATAAACCAATAACCCTCTTATCTGTAAGCATTTGCGCTATCTTGATGTCAATAGACTTACTTCTTATAGAAGCAGTGTTGTTCCAGCGTGCAGTACAGAAAATAACACACCATAAACCCCCCCAGACATATACCTTTAAAAGAAAACTCCTGTTGTCACATAATGGGCTTCTCCAGACGGGAAATCCAAAGCATACCTCTTATTGTATCTGCAGGCTTTTAGCAAAATCAGACATTCAGCTGAGGGACTGTGGGTGTACGGCAAATAAACTGGACACTTAATACGTGCATGCAATGTGCAGCATCCCAGCTTTGCCTGGATAAGGATTACTCTCTAAGAATTGCTCTGCCTTTTGTTTGTTGTTGTGTCTCTGTCCTCTACAGGCATCATGGACTCGGCCCGAGCAGCACAAGGTATTCTAAATGCATGGCTTTTTCCTACACCCATCCATCTTTCATGTCAGGGGAGTTTAATTCAATTCTGGATGGATGCAGATCAAAATTCTTGACCTAATGAGAGTCAGGGAAGAGTAAAAAGACGCAGAAGCCAAACACGACAGTGCAAGTCTGTCCGTCTTTGTCTCTCTTTGTTTTGCTTGTTTGGTTTCCGTATAAACTTAACAAGCAGTAGCCTCCTTCAGACCTTTAACCTAGCCTGTGAGAGTCAATACAAGACATTTGCCTGCTCAGATATGATTTTTTTTATCACTTTTTGTTTATCTTTTATAGATTCGATGCTAATTAGTTCATCAACCTGTTTTCTCTCAAGAAAAAAACTGATTTTGTTGAGGTAAAACTCCTCTCAGATATCTCCGTCCTCCCATCCACATCTCCAGATCTCACTCAATCCACTGTCAGTTCGTGAATATAACTTCAATGTGTATATTTTTCTGTTAAATAATACTGTTGTCATTTATAGTTCCAAAGATGAATGAATATGTGTGCAAGAGAACATGAAAGATGTCTTTGTGCAGCAGCCCAAAGAATCAGAGCCAGGGACTGCTCATGAAAGAAAGTGAAAATTGGCAAAAGAAAGAGCTGCCCACATAAGCTTTTCTGCAACTTAGTGCACTATCAAATATGTGTTTTACATATGTGAGAAAATTGGTGAGAAATACCACTTTGTCATCTCCAATATTAGTGCTGAGTGCATCTTACTAGAGGACAGAGCTGGTACAGATTCATCCTTTTTTGCTTTCAAACGAACACTTGTGCTCTCACGAAGTATGTCATACATGATCAGCCCATCACTGTTTCAGGTACAAGATCAGATATCAGGGTTGCCATTGTTATTTATACTTTTTACCATTTGACAGGACATGAATGCATATTTTTAGAACATTTGGTTCCTCAAATAGCCTTGCTACGTTATTTTCAAATTGCAGGGAGCTCTGCACATCAAGCGAATTGGTCTTTTCCTTTGACTCCTCTCTGTAGTAGTTGTGAAAAGTATTGAGGGTGTTTTTTTACATTCCCTGTTTCCCACAATCACTAAATCTTGACTTCTCACATGCATTCATTTATAACACCTGTGCTTAAAAAAACGTTTAAAATGAAAAACCGTCTCGCACACTACTCGTTACAGGAGATGAGGTAGAGCCTTTCTCATCAAGCACATGCTGACAGTAATTACCGGGTTTGTGTAAACTGTGATTTACACATGATGGCACTTACATGTTTGTGCATTTGCAGTAATAATCTGTTGAAGTAGTAGCATTGGACATTTTTGGTTAGGCTTGCTGCACACTTTTACCTAGAAAGTAAGCTTAAAATGCATTGTTTTGGACATTGGGCATGGCTTATTTTTGTACAGCTGATCATTAATCCAAAACAGTATAAAATGTATCCAAGTTACCCAAGCGTCTCAGTTTTTAAAGAAGGATAAAGATAATCCAAAGCAAGTGCCACTTTTCCCTAAAACAGGAACACACACGGCTTAAAAACAGAGTTATGTCATGCTACTTTATTTTATGAACCATATTTTAGTTAACTGTTGTGTCAGAAATTACATCTCAGCAGCATATTTGCAGCACATTTGTGGTTTCAGGTTCCAGCTTGTGAGTGCATTGGTTTATAGTAATGGATCAGGCAATAATAATTTTCGCTTTCTGGCATAATGATATGGTATCAAAGTCTACCTGCACTCTGAATTGATCAATGTGTCTCTGCAAGATATCCCATTATAAACCGCACAGGGGAGGAGTATGAGCATGGGGCATTATGAGTATGCTGAGCATGTTTGTTGCAAATGCGCAGGTAGCTGAGTGTTCATTTGACAAGGCGTGGAAGGGAAGGTACATTCAGGGAAAGGTACATTTGTATGCTGGACCAGTTCAGATTTGGTGAGACATGAGTTTAACATGTCCTCAGTGTATTCTCAATTTTATGCTCTGATGTTCAGCAGTGTCTCTCTCTTCTGCTGGTAAAGCTGAAGACGCTGTTGGAGGGTTCTGCTGTCAGTTTGGTTTGATTTATTACAGCAGCTTCCGTCTGAAAGTCTTTATTTTCTTCCCTCATCTGTTTTAGAGCAGGTTTTCACACAGACATGTAAAGTGGTTCTGTATCTGTCTCAAAGGCAGCAAAGTCAACAAATTATCCAATAGACAGCCACTCTGGTGCATTATGCATTCATACTGAAAATCCATTTTTATAAAACATTAATTAATCACAATATTAAATTGCAGTGAACACACATAATTTTCCTCTGATATGTATTCATAATGGGCTTCATATGGGGACTGAGTGGCTTCAGCCCCTAGGAAACGGTTCATATGTTGTTTTGGCTTTGGCAACACTTTGATGCTGCATTCTCCAAAAAACAGGAGCACAAAATTACAATTATACTGACGAACATGGTGTTACATAGTGTGGCATGTTGCACAGATGCAGGAGTCATAAGCAGTACCACAGGGGTCGAGGGAGAATGCTTTCTGCACAGGGGTCAGAATAAAAGGGTAGTGTGTTATGTAAGTGTCTCCCTGGTCCTGCTACCCGCTATGCATAATGAATGCCCCAGACATGCTTTGTCCATTGAATTTGAATACAAACTAACGAGGGTTTCTCTTACATGGCTGCCCAGACTGGGCCCTAATTCAATATGTGTAAAAGCATCCGTGCCATTGTTTTGCCTGCAGCTTGGATCAAAGCCATGAAAGCAACTGATAGAGAGGCTTAGAAATTCAGTTCTGCACCTTGTAAGAGGAACAATTCACAAAAACACCAAAGCTTGCTGTATAAAAGCGTACCATATAAAAAAAACACTTCCATGTCCTAAAATAAACTGCACAATTCTTTTGAGACTTGCTGAGTTTGAGATGTACTGTGTTCGTAGGAAAATCATGTAGAAGACAGTTAACATTTACTGTGCCTTAGCAGCCTTAATAAACTGTTAAGTAGAGGTTCAGTCAAATCTTTAGAATCTTCATAATACAAGTTTCAATTAATAATATCCTGGTGGAGAAAATGCTTCTTTAAAAGGAGAAATTTGGTCTGTCTGAAACTGTACACCCACAGTTTAGTGTCAGATGACAACAGCAGCCACAACAACACAGAGTTGTTGACCCTGAAGGTCAGGAAGCTACTTATGGTCGGATGTTGTAACTGCATATCGAGTTAATGAAACCAGGTATCTCCAGAGCAGGAAGGTCATTTACACATCTCATTAGCCAGCTGTCTGTTGTTATTTCCCTGGTTTCAAATGCTATGTGACTTGGCATGTGCCCTTCATCACTGAAACTGGGGCATGTTCAGAGAGCATTGCAACCTACCAGAACACAAATGACCACAAGTGATTAACTTAAAATGTTATTTTACTAAAAAAAAATGTTGAAGCCCCAAGTGTCTTCAGTATAAAAATGCAAGCGTGGCATGTAAGGTAATGCTCTGGTCTAGCGTCATGCATCAGCGTATTTCACGAGTTGGTAAGCCCTCCGTGTGAAAAGCTGTAGATGGTTTCTGGTGCCTTCTGTCATCAATTATTGATAAGCTCCCCTGTGCTGTCAACTGTGTCCTTATGTTTCCAAGTCTTTTCACAGCAGAGTGTGCTTTTTTCATCAATGTAATGTCTGTTCTGCTCATTAAAGGCAGGCTTTCTTAAGTGTTTTTTTTTTTTTTTTCAGGTCACACATCTTTCTGCAGAAATGTGCTCCATTGATGTAAATGTGCAACATGGAAAGTAACTGATGTGTGAATGGTTTGTTTTTCCTAAACCAAGCTATTTTCTGCTCTCATTTAGAGTCTGGATGGAAATGTAGTGGTGAGGAGTGATGCTCGTGTGTCCTCCCTCACTCTGAAGTATGTCAAGTATACAGACGCCGGTCAGTACCTCTGCACAGCACGCAGTGCCATTGGAGAGGATGAGCAGCAGGCATATCTGGAGGTCCGCTGTAAGTATTTCATTCTCTCTTAATATAAGTGTTTAGGCCTACAAAATGAGCACATTGTCATAAAAGTGACTTTACAACATCCGCCCTTTTTAACTGAACAAAATAAGCATTTCCTGATCATATAAAGCTCTTAAATTCACTTTTATTTACACAGCACAATTTTCAGGCACCGTTAAAACTGCACAATCTAAAATGTTTTGGTAGAAAGTCTGTATTAAATGCATTTATTTCACTAGATGCTCCCAAGATCCACGGTGCAGTGGCAGTGTATACCTGGGAGGGAAATGCTGTCAATATCAGCTGTGAGGTCAAGGCTCATCCCAGTGATGTATCTATCTTGTGGCTGAGAGATGGACTGCAGCTCCCCAACTCAAACACCACCAACATTAAGATCTTCAGAACTCCATCCTCCAGCTACCTGCAGGTACACCCACACCACCATTTACAGTCCATAAAACAAATGTACACATATACACATAGCACTTCCAGGTGCACACACACACACACGTCGCCCTTATGTCATCAAGATTTCATGAGCATAGACTTGAAGTGAAGGGTTTTCTTTCAGCTCCATTGTGGAAAAAAAAGCTGATGAATAATTCAGCGGCAGGAAAACTCACAGCAACAAATAAAAATAGGCTACTCTAATGGACAAACAAAAAGGTCACCTTCAGAGTGTTTGACACCCAAGTTTGTTCGTCTGTTTTGGTACACCGCCCTTCATATATTTGCTTCATTTTTTCCCCCCTCCTCCAGATAACTCCTGAGTCTGAAAATGACTTTGGGAGCTATAACTGCACTGCTTCAAATGAGATGGGCACAGAGTCCAAGGAGTTCCTCCTCATTCAGGCCGGTCAGTTGTGATTCATTGTGCTTTGCTGTTTTGAATTCATTTCTGTCTGATTTTTCAGCATGATCAACATTTGAAGCATTATTGATGATAGGAAGACGTCTAATGTAGGGTGTATGTTTTCTATAAATGCTTAGAACATTGATTTGTAGTGATAACTCATACGTAATCAGCAGTTAAGGTAAATTTCACTGTAGCACACAAATTAAATTGAGAGAAGGCTTTTTCTGGCTCCAGGCTTCAGGAACAGATTTTTCACCCATATTCAAAACACATTAGACCAAAACATCTATCACAGTGTGAAATTACACAGAGCACTGTTTGTTTAGATGGATGACACATTTAGATGAAAAGGCATTGTAACCAGCATCAGATAATTTAACGTTCCTTCCCTCTGGTTGTTTAGAAAACGCAACTCTGAGGATTTCACTGTGTTAAAAGAAATGGAAATCAGTATATACTATTGTGCACTTCCAAGGTTTTAGTATGTGTGTATTATGAATTACAAGATAATTTATCAAAGTTACAACACTTCACTGTAACATCCACTCACCACCAGCTGATACCACGGACTGTATAGTCACCAGCACATTAGACAAATGGAAAGAGAGCAGAGAGATAATGCCACTCTTAAGCCACAATCTGAAGTAAATGAATTGAAAACACCACATTCTTCCCTCGGAGCAGAACATGGCCAACCACAGTAATCACAGTGTGCCTTTTCATTTCGAAGATCAAAGTGATTTAATACAGAACTGTGCTCACACCAGTGTGAGGTCAGAACAGCCACCAGTGCTCACATATGGCCAATCTCAGTGGTTTAAGTAGTTTAAATGTTGTCACTTTCTCTAAAATAGAAAATGCAGTGGTGGGCGAACAAACATTTGGTTGTTTTGATCATTAAACTTGACTAGCGTGAATGTAAATGAGGAATTCATTGTCAGTTGTGTACACTACATGTTAGACATTTTCTCCACATATCCAAAATTTCGGGGTGTAATGTAATCACAAAAGTCTTCAACTTGATTTTTGTTTATAATTTTAAGATATTTACATAATATTGAAACATTAGGTTGAGCTTAACTGACTGCAAGGTCTTTGAATGCATCTAAAATCTTTCTTTTTCCAACTCAAAGCTTAACAAAATCCAAATCTCTTAAAGTTTTAGCTTTTTAAAAGGTCCAACAAGCAGCTCACTATTTTCTGTGGTTTTCTTTTATCATCATTTAAGGCTGACTGGGGATCAGCTTGTACATGAGGCAGTTCATCACAGGAGCATTTGAATGTTTTTCCTGCCTTTATTATTCTTTTCTGAATTGATGTCAAGAGAATGCTGCATTCAGTAGTACCTGAGAAACCGCATTAATGTCACAAATCATAGATTTCCTACAAAGCTGAAGCAGTTTCTAGCTGCATTTTGGATCTGTTAGGAGCTGTGAGTGCTGTCTGTTAGTGTAATGGAACAATGGAGTCTGACAGCGTTGGCGTGCTGCAATCTTACAGTTTTTTGCTGTAATCGCACTGCTTTTTCTCCCTTTACCAGAGGTGCCATCAGCCCCATCCATCAGTGAGGTGAGACCCTTCTCCACCACAGCACAGATCCAGTTCGAGGAGCCTGAATCCACTGGAGGTGTTCCTGTCCTGAAATACAGAGTGGAGTGGAGGACTCGGGGCAGGGGCAGCTGGGTGCACAAGGTCTATGAAGTCCAAGATGGTGAGAACACAAATCAAAAGAAGAATGATGGTGTTGTTTGGGGGGAAATTTGAGGGTTTTTTTGGGAAAGATTTCAAGCAAACAAAATTAGTTATATAAGGTTTTGTTGTTGTTTTTTTTGTGTGTGACGGGTTTTGTTTTATGTAATGCATGACGTTAGATTAGACATTTTGATTATTATATTTTGTGATTTTTATGTGATTTTACATGTTTGTTATTTGCAGATACATGTCAATATTGTAAATATATCCATATAAATAATGTGATTGGTTTAAAACATACTGTGCATTCATTACATTTTCTTTGTTGAGGTTGTACAGAGCATTAAATTTAATTCCTTTAAGTGTGCAGATACTCTGAATGAAATGAAATATATCATATAGTTTTACATAAAACTACTTTAGATAGAAAAAAAAGATTTAGCAATAAATAAGTAAATAAATAATAGCAATGTTATTTTAAGATGAAATGGGCAAGAGTAATGATATGTAGAAAGTAATCCTAATCCCAGAAGTAATCTATACATTTAGGTTGACGCTGCTTGATGATGGCTTTGACACAGCTGTCAGTTAGTTCTGTTTCTGTGTATCTCCGGGTTTAGACCTTTTAGACCATCTCTAAATAGATTTATCTGTTGTTTAAACATTGTTGGAATGAAACGAGAATTGAGCTAATCAGTGTTTGCTCGTGATGGAATTCATTATGCATGTATTGTTTGAACAGGGGCTGTGTTTGTTTTACCACTAATCAAAATGATCAAGGTGTTCTCACCGTGGGATTGCGCTGCCTCTGATATATTGTAACAGGCTCCATCGGCGAGGCTACCATCACAGGCCTGAAGCCAGAGACCAGCTACGAAGTGAAGTTGTCAGCCATCAACGGGAAGGGTGAAGGTGAAAGCAGCCCCGCTGAGCTCTTCAAGACGGAGCCTGTCCGTAAGTGGCACATGTTGCACACTTTAAAGCAGACTGAAGAGCTTTTATCAGACTTTTTTGACCCGTGTCTCCAGAAACACATCACCCGAAATCCTCTCTTCTATGTCTTGTCCATCCCATTACTGATCTATAAAAACTCATTGAAGAGCAGAGTTTGTCAGCAACACACAAGTCAGCATTGAGACTGTTTGGACAGTGTCACAAAAGCTTCCAACAGTGTCTTTTCAGTCGAAGTCTCGTCCTCTTCCAAGTGTCTTTGTTGTGCAGGAGTAAAACTGACAACAGGAACTAACTCACTGACCTCCTTGTTTTGTTTGTTTAGTTTTTCCATGGAAGGACCTTGAAATCTAAGAATTCAGGGAACATTTTTGTCATTAAGTTGAACTGGTTTAACAAAACCTTGCTATTTTACACATTAAATTGCACTCAGATTTCATCATATCAGTCGCACTTGGATCCAGTCGCACACTCATTTAAAATCCACAGTTTTAAAGTATTTTGTTAGGCTCATTATGTGCTAGAAAAAATATTAAGTTATTCCTTGAATCTTTAAATACCAGCCTTGTAGTGAATCTTGAACCCATTCTTTAGTATTTAGCCCCCTCTGTTGGTTGGAGATGCATGTTTTTGGGAGGAGAAACTGCTCCTCCCTGTTGGCTCCACATTGAATGTGCCTGTTGACTCATAATTGATCCCATTTTCATTGTTGGACATGATTCTATGTTGTCTGCATGCTGATCATCTCTTCATATCTTCATTTTAATCTTCTATTTTTGATCCATTTGCTCATCTGTCTGTTGTATACATCAGGCTTAACTTACAAAAGTAAGTGCTTCATCTCTTTTTGCTCAGCTCTGTTTCATTTTCACCTCCCATGTATTAGGTGCTTTGAAATATTGTTCATCAGTATTAAATTGGATAAAATTAGCTTATTTAATAATATTTAATCCCACTCAAATCAACCCATTAAGATATTTTTATGCTTAATATATTTTGCCTTAGTATGCTTTTAGAGCATTATCTTTCCCATTTCAGCTTTGCTTTAACTTCCATATCTCTCTGTTGTTATTGACATCTACTGCCGTAACTGGTTAGAGGAATCCATAACATGATGACATACACAATCAAAATTGATGCCATGGCAAAATCAATACATCCGTGTGTTTTGTTATTAAAAACTGCATT
The DNA here is from genome assembly GCA_003416845.1 of Oplegnathus fasciatus. Classification (NCBI taxonomy): domain Eukaryota; kingdom Metazoa; phylum Chordata; class Actinopteri; order Centrarchiformes; family Oplegnathidae; genus Oplegnathus; species Oplegnathus fasciatus. Next base: position 879,732 of record NTHP01000132.1, read on the forward strand.
GTCTATTGACTTAAAATTGTTATGGTTAATGTTTCAGTAATTGTTCATTCAGGATTAAGACAGCAGGCCAAATCCAAATGTTTTGTCACCATTTTGTAATAGCTTTTTATCGTTTGATGTCAGTTCAGTTAATAATTAATACCCAATTAGAATAACTACAGTAAATTTGCTGGAATATTTCCATGAAATACACTTTAAAGCCGTGTCTTAGAACAGCTTTTCGGTTTCATGTGTGCTGCCTCTGTCTCATTCTAACCTTAAATGTGGCAATTGTCAAATAAAATGTTTTCTTTCCTTTTGCTTTTCTGGTGCAGTCTGCCGGAAATGAGTCTTGCTAAACTCTTCAGTGAAGTGTTATTACAGAGATTCAGGTAGTCATTTGTGCAGACGATTGATTCTGATTGCCTGATATCTTCTCTTTTATGTCCCTAGACGACATTTTTCATTTTTTCACTGAAGACGCAGGTTTGTTCTGTAGTGAGGATAATAGACGATTAGTTGTTACTGCTGTAGCTGTTTTCTATCCCTGCAGGATAACCCCATCATCCCTACTGATTAGCTGCATTTGTGATAACTTTAAAGCATAGCAAAATGTGGATATTGTTTCTAGAAACTGTGCCCTTGTATGGCCTGATCATCGATGCAAACTCCTCTGTGTCTGTTACCTGTAGATTTTATTTCACCCACATTCCTTGAGTTGACAGCTGAGTCATCCAAATATGAATATTAATATAATTTTGTGAATTAATTGGCTTAATGACAGTATTATGAATTAACGCCAAAATCTCTGCATTTCAACCGCTGCACATTTCCCCTCTGGCTCCAGCTATTTGGTGTAATTTGGGAAATGTTTGCATTTGGATTAGGCCCATCGGCATTGATTAATTAGTTGCCTTGCAAATTCTAAAGTCAAGAGGATAAAGCTGTTAGATATCTACTGCACTTTTCACCTTGAGAACCCAACCAGAGGAATTTCAGATGTTGTGTTTATTAGTATGGAAAGCTTTGTTGTGATGTCTTTTTTTGTTGTCCTCTATCTGTGTCTGGTCTGTTCTGTCTTTCATGTCCTTCTTTCAACCACTCACATGTGCCATTTCATGTGACTGTGACTGTTATTTGGCTTGCATGGTTCTGATGATCCCCCTCCACTCTGCAGAAGGTAACTTAGCGTTGCAGATATTTGAAAGAAGATCCTTAACTTTAATGGAGAATCCCACAGTTAAACAACACCTTAATGGCTTCTATGCAGTCATGTAATACGTGTCTACGTCAGTCCTATTAATCAGTCATGTAGACATTTGCCTCAGCAGGATAAATGAGAGAGAGCCAGAGCTGTCTTCACGGTAATATATAACAGTCAAGAGTGGTTAATATCAGCATCACTCGGATAGTATTGATAGCCCACCACCTAAAGGGATGTTACCTCCCCTCCTTATAGGATATGTTACTATAAATCAAGTGTGTAATAAACACAGTTTCCTCTTATCACAGGAGAATCATAATCAATGTCTACCCAACCCACCCGCAAAAATCTGCTCCCACCAGCAGTTTGCTCTGGTTCTCAATCAAGAGTTTTTAGTATTCATGCTGAGAGCAATAGCTACCCTGTGCATTGTATCCTCCATATTGTTTATCATGTTTAACCTTAGCCTGAATTCCATGCATTAACTTGGACCAATTTAACCAGGGCTTTGAAGGCGAGCAATATTTTGAGTCGGAGTATGAACACTAACCATTATGCACCTTTTTCTTGTTGTCTGGTTGTATGTTAGTAAGTAATACTTTACTTATATAGCACTACTTCTAAGCCAGGGTTACAAAGTGCTTTACAGTTACAGCATTTGAATAAGTATTTAAATTAAGACAAGCAAACATAGTTAAAGAATAAGAACAAATCACGGTAAGGAAGCATCAAATTTCTTCTGACAATAAAGAGGTCTTGAAATGACATTTAAAACATTTGCTGTTCTGACCCCCCGAGGGAGACTTTTCCATAACCTGGGAGTCAGGATAGCAAGAGCTTGATCACCATAAGTCTTCAACAACCAGGAGCCCTTGTTCTGATGACCTGAGGGGTCTGCTGGACCTGTATTGGATCGGCAACTCACTGATAGATGGTTGAGCCAAATTTTGAAACACCTTACAAGTAATTGAAAGGATTTGACGGGAAGCCAGTGTACTGAAGCCAGCACCTACTGTAGTGAGTAGTCATGCAGCAGAATTTTAAAGTAATTGTAGACGAGCTACAGCTTCTTGGCTTAAACAAGAATACTGTGCATTACAATGTTCAAGACTTGAGGAGACAGAACAATGGATGATTTCCTCAAGCTGTTGGAAAGAAGAAGCAGCGTACTTTGGCAGTGTTTCTTAATTAAAAATTAACAGGACTGAATAACTGAGTGAAGATATTTCTCAAAGTTCAATTGGGAATCAAAAATGACCCCTAGGTTTCTGGAAACGAACTTTTAGTTAGAAGCCTACAGTGTGTGCTGAAGTGAAATTTCAAAAGTCTGATTTGGGCCAAAGACCACAACTTTGGTTTTGTTGTAATTTAAGTGCAGAAAACTAGGAGACATCAAGGCGCTGATCTCATTAAGATAAAAGTAGCCAAATTTGAACGTTCCCCAGGTTTCACAGATACATAAATCTGGACATCATCGACATAGCAATGATAATGATCCATCCAAACTGATGGATAATGTGCCCTAAGGAGAGAATAAGACAGGGCTCAGGATTGACTCTTGAGGAACTCCACAGGCCAGAAGAGATGTAGCAGATCTGCCATCTGCTACATTTCTATTTGACTTTATTGTTGTGTTACGTGTTAAGTGTTTAACATTGATAATGGAAATCAGTCTTATGAGAACATAGTTTAGTGTATTACAGGGCAGTTGTACTGCACAAACATTTCACCCTTTGGTTATCTTTACAAGAAAACCCATTTATTGTGCTGTGAAATGCAAATCCTACATAAACATTTCAGTCAGTAAGAAATAACCCTTTCCCCTGAAGCCTTGTATGACACTGGAGGAATGTCAGTCAGCAATTTTATGCCGATTGAATGTCACTCAGCAACTCAGACTGAATCAGATAAGCATGTGGCTGTGTGTCATTTGGTAATTAGTCTGTCTTGAGATGTCTTGAGGCGAGCGATTAAGGAAGGGCAAGTGACTTAAAAGGACAACAACAAAGTGGCCAGTTTGAAATTTAAGACTTTAATTTCTAATCAAGGTTTTTGTTTTCGTTGGCGTACAATTTTAAAAAGGTACTGGTGGACTGACAGAACCTTATCCCAAATAAAATAACCTTTTTGTTCTCTGCATCTTTTAAATGAGCCTTTAAATAACCTCTGTTTTGCTCTTGTGTGCCTGTAGGGAATCCCAATCCTCCTAAACTCGAAGGGGCACTTCAACCCAAAGGCAACTCCCTCAAAGTCAGCTGGATCAAGCAGGATGATGGCGGCTCGCCCATTTTACATTATCTCGTCCGCTATAAGCCAGTGAGTATGACGATTAGAGCTGAAATAATTAGTCTGTGTCGGCTAAAGCGCTTTTATAATCAATTGATCATGTAAGTAGTTTTTGAAGCTAAATGCCAACATTTCTCTGGTTTTAGCCTCAAACATGGCTTTGCTGGTTTTCTTAGTCTTTCATGATAGTAAACTGAATATTTGGGGTTTCTGTGACATTGTTATGGGTATTTTTCACTATTTTTCTGACATATACCAAATGATTAATCGGTTGACTGAGAACTTAATTGACCGATTAATCATCAGTGAAAATAATAAGTTAGTTGCAGCCCTAATGACGATTCTAATGAAGCTCCATAGTTCTGACATCTTCAGAAATATTAATTAAAATGTAAAACTTGTAGTCTAATTCTGTCCTGTTCATGTTTTCATGTTATTGCAAGTAGAGCTGAAACTATTACTTGATAAATCAATTAGTTGAGCGACAGAAAATGAATCGGCAACTATTTTGATGATCGATTAATTCAATTAAGCCAGGTTTCAGGTAAAAATGCCAAACATTTTGATGGCTCAAGCTTCTTAAATGTGAGAATTGTCTCCGTTGTCTTGTCTCACATCATAGGAAACTGTTGGTTGGACGAAAAAAGCAATTTGAAGATGTCACAGTGGGCTCAACTTGAGAAATGACGATGGACATTTTTCATTATTTTTATAGACCAAGCGATTAATCGACTATTCAAGAAAATATACTGTAGATCGATTGATAATGAAAATAATTGTTAGTTACAGCCCTAAATGCATGTGCTGTATATGTCTCTGTGTGTCTGTAGCTGCAGGCGTCAGACTGGAAACCAGAGATCCGGCTGCCCAGCGGCAGCGAGTACGTGGTTCTCGGCGGGTTGGAGTGGGACACGGAGTACAATGTCTATGTGGTGGCAGAGAATCAGAAGGGCAAGTCCCAGCCAGCTACCATGTCCTTCAGGACGTCCACAGAGCCAGATGCCATCCCAGGTACCCTCCCTCAGGTCACTCACACTAAGCTGCAACTAAACAGCCAGAAAACTGAGGAGCCAAACTCAAAGCTCAAAACCAGAGCGTCACGTTCTATTTTTAACTCTGTAGCTCTGAAAGGTGAATGACAACTAAATAAATCTACAGAAAAAATAGATTTCCTGGACGGCGGTGAGCCAGAAATGATTTTCCGGCTGAATTTTCTCACTTTAAAGTTTTGACAGCCCTTGCTAAATGAGCTTGAGTTTGCGCTCGCAGAACTGGGACAGGCTCTTTCCACAGAGGATGAAATGATTTCCTCTGAATGACTGTAGTTTTTCTTTAGCTTTGTTTACTATTAAAACAGCAGCTAGAGCGGATAGTTTGTCCCTGTGCGGAAGCAGCCTTTAAATTGACCCCTGATAACCACTGATTAACTTGCACCTCGCGGTCTTAACTGCAGCTGAAGGTTTTTTACCAACCGTACAAAAACCAAACAGCTTTGTCAGATTCCCTTTAGGTGCTACAGCCGAGTGCTTTGCTGAAACATCGCAACAGACCATAATGTCTTCCTCTCACTTCTTTTCTAATTCATTTTCCAAACTAAAGCATTTCCCACTCACCTACCACTGAGTCACCATCTAGCCAACGCGGTGTAGTTTTCCCCTTTGTGCTGTGCTTTTGCTTTGATGTGTTGCTGTATTTTTTTTCCTCCCTCAGTACAAGATATCAGTTTCTTTTTTTTTTTTCACTTTCGGTTTTCAGACCTGACACATTTTCACTTTCTCTCTTCCTCTGTTTTCCCCACCCTTCTCTTTTTTTCCTCTTTGTTTCCCTTCATTTCCCCCCCTCCTCTTCCTTTATTCTCTCTCCCTTTCTCTCTTTATCCCCTCTCTCAATGTTCCTGCTCTCTTGCCTGGTCCTGGACATTCGTGTGGTGGACCACGTGAACATTTTCGTCCCGACCTGTGTGCATTTTGGTGTGGTTGGGGGTTGTGCCGCCCCCCCTCCTCAGTCTCTCAGGGCTGTTCATCTGTGACATGCACTTTGGTATCACTCATCTTGTCCCTCATCACTGTACTCCTGCTCTCATAGTTTTCGTGGGGAATTCACACCATAACTGTAGAGGAGAGGTTGCCTTTCTCTGGCCTGGCTGTCTCTCTGGACGCTTTCACTCCTTAAAACAGACTTTTTGTCCATGACAGACGTGTCTCTGTTATGGGCGAGAAAAGGGTGCTGTGTAGCTTCAGAACAGACCAGACAGACATGTTGAACCAAAGGCAGTGGAAATCCTCCGCCTCCCACAGATTCACTCTGCTCAGCATTAGCACAGCTAGTCATCAGTACTAGACAACAGAGAGGAGTGCCAGTTTACAGTAAAGAACAATAGTGAAATTGAAATGAGGTTGTATTAAAAAATAGCACTTAGGACAGATGAAGGCTGAGTGCTGGGCCTGTCCGTTTACATAAACACTGTATTATATTCTTTAATCGCTCACAAAATTGTACAAATGTGCTGTAAAGGTTTGTAACATTAACGTTTACATTATTGAAAACAGAAACGCCTAACTGAAAACTGTAATAATAATATTGGCACAGTTTGACAAGCTCTATACAGAATTATCATAAGGAAACTGTTATTTTTGTGCTGATTACTAAGACAAATGTTCAGATATTTCTCATGCATGTAATGTGTATCAAATATCATTCAAAAATACCTGTTTTTATACATTTATATTGGAAGGTGCTTTTACTCAGCTGCATTTTATTCTCTAGCAGAACTTGTTAATTATTGGTATCTAAAGAGTTGAATTTATCTAGAAACAGAGAGGATATTTTAGAGAGTTCTGCAGTTTCAGCTACAATTAAAATGGACTTTACACAAACAGTGAAGATACATCATAGCATTTTGTGATATTTGTAAAAGCCTCACGTTCATTTTGTCCACAACATTTCTGAGTAACTAGCAATGCAGTGTAAGCTTTGGTTTGCTCTTCTTTCTAATACCAAATAAATGGGTTGAATATATACTCTTATGTCTTTTTAAGGACATCAGTTTGCATATAAATTCCTCAACTCGCCTCATATTTAAACTGAAGTTATATAAATAATTGAGCACAAGTCAGACAGAAGTCTACACAAACACATCGCACTGCATCTAAATTCATGCTGAGACAACTAGAACGTATCAGTGCTCATAGCAGGTGAGTTGTTTCTGTTTTATGGAACTATTTGTGGTTACAGTAGCATAGCAGCACTTAATTCAGTTGTTCATGGCTGTTTCTATAAAACTGTGTCACGCTACAGTTGTTCAGCACTCTCCCTCTCTTGTCTCTTGTCTGGCAGATTTAGGTGATGAGGCAGCGCTCTCCATGGGCATCATGCTCTGGGCAGGGATCCTTGTTGTAGTATTTGTACTCCTGCTGCTGGCTGTGGATGTCACCTGTTACTTTGTCAACAAATGTGGCCTCATCATGTGCCTCTGCGGCAAATCAGGCACAGGGACCAAAGGACACAACTTGGAGGAGGGCAAGGCAGCCTTCATGTGAGTATCAGGGAATTCAAAAGGACCCAGTTTTCTTTTTTAAACTCCTCATACATGCATTTTGATTTCACAAACTGGTATCATAGATGTTGTTAATGTTGCTCTAATCAACATTTCTACATTAAAAATAGATCAGATGACTATGTGTTATGAGAAAAGTGGCACTTGCAGTGACAAACACTGAGAATTATCACCCATCTCTGCAGTTCCCCTCAGCTCTACTGGGCTTTTTAACAACTTTCTGATGATTGTTTTGTTTTTACAGCCTGCAACTTTACTGTTTTGTTTCTGTAATCAGTGACGCTTCCACACAGCTGTTTTCAGCAAACAAGCTCTGATAAACACATTATAGGCTTCCTGCCCAGCAACAAATGGCAGACAGACACAGTTAGCGACTAGCTGGTGAACATAGTGGAGCATTTAGCAGCTAAAGAGCCAGATATTTCCCTCAGGAGGTAACCCTGTGTACACCTGGCATTATCATGTGATCTGGACAAGAAAAAACATTTCTTAATGCAAGGTGTAAATGCACGCAGAATGCGGATCAGCAGCGGCACAGTACAGCGAGACTTCATTTAAAAAAAATGAAAAAAAAGTCACATAACTGTGCTTTTTCCCCCACCCTTAAGCAAGGCCGATTTAAAAATGAATTATATCCGTCCATGGCTTTGCTTCCCTTGACCTGGGAGGCATCATGTTTGTTAACAAGTCTAGCAGCCCCCGCATAAGTAATTAGCATATTGAGATCTGACCACAATACTGGCAGAATCTTGAGAACGCTTATTAATATCAGGTGTAAAGGCAAAGGCCTGTGGATCCGATGTTGTTATCCAGATAATGGATCCAGATACAGATCACATATTAATACCAGGTGGAAATGAGGCCTAAGATTTACATTCATCAGGTGGCCAGAAGCATGAGTCCATGCTCCATTCGCTCCATGAATGCTAATGTGGCTAAATGTCTGCTGCATGTGTAAACAGGCAACTGTTTGCTAACATGTTAGCCATAAAAACTTTACCAGGTGATGGTATATCAGTGTTGTGTTCACAGCTTGTTGCGCTGCCCCCAAGTGGAATTGATGAATGACTAAATGTAAAAGATTTTTGACTTGTGAACATCATGTTAAGAAAACATTTTGAAAAAACACCTTGTGATGCTATTGGCACTCTTATGAGTAATCATCTGATGTTAAATGTATTACAGGCATTATTTTTTTTATAGATCAAATTATTCTCATTTATCTTTTTGTTGTTTACATTTTGCTCTAGTCTTCTGTACTTCTACTTAAATGAGTGACTCCTACATTCCCCAGAAGGCCTTTCAAGGGCTGACATTGAAGATGATTAAGAGATTTAGCTGAAGGTTTTATGTTTAGGCTGATAAAGCAAGAGATAACTGGGGAAGGGTTTTCCCACTCAGAGAAACTGAGAGTTGTGCCCCTTGAGCAAAATGATCATATCTTGTGACAGCAGTGCATAATGATCCGCTCAGTCAGTATCCACAGGAACAGGAAAAATACACAAATCAATAAAAAGGGCCCATAAATGAGATGAAGTTTTTAGAGTGGATTTCTCCTTCAGTGAAAATGTGAAGGATGCTGGGTTTAAGTGAAGCATTGAACACGTGCTCTTGTGTGGACAATAAGGCAGTTTGGAATCAATTTGAGTGGGAGGTTGCATTGTGTATTTATTTGTACCAGTTTCACTAAAATACAGCCACAGGTACTTCCTCACATGAATTGGCCGACTCGAATATTGAGACTGCGACCGAGATGAAAAGATAATCCATTCACATAATCACCGTCTACTGCTCTTGTGTCACCTTTTCTTACTGCTCATTGAGGCAGACATGATAATCTGTCGCCATTTAACCAAGATGTTTGTCTCTCTGTCCCGCAGGAAAGACGAGTCCAAAGAGCCAATAGTGGAAGTCAGAACAGAGGACGAGTGCACAGCCAATCATAACGCAGCGGGACCGACAGAACCCAATGAAACCACACCTCTCACAGAGCCAGAGTGAGTAAAAACTGACATGCAGCACACAGCCTTTTTACCGCTCAAGTCTTTTTAGCTGTTATACATTGCACTCCACTTCAAAGAATAATTATCTTATTCAACAGGACAAAATTTGACCCTTGAAATATTTTGAAAAGTTCAGGTCATTCTTGAGTGGAGTCCACTGAACCGTGTTGCTTTTCTGTTTTTATTCCCTGTGAGAGGGATTACTGCATTTTATGTTTCTTCTCCAGCCTTTGGAGATTTTCTGTCTCATTATATGAAGGTTGAAGCAATACCAGTTAAAGACACAGAAAGGCTTTTTGTCCTCTTGAGTGTGGTCAACTCATATGAAGCCATTTGACAACCTCAGCAAGCCATCTCTCATATCAGCAGCCTGGACAAATTAGATGCTACAGAATGACATTGTCACTGGTACTGTTTAACCCTTATAGGTGGTTCTGCGTGGTGCTGTAGTTTTCTGCAGGAAGACTGGTGCTTTTTTTAGTACATTAGTTTTCCTAGTCAGTGTACTCCATGTTGGTGTGTGTATGGGATGTATCCTTTAATGTCCACTCACAGCATGGCGCCCTCTTTTTCTTTCTTTCTTTTTCTCACTAGGCTTAATAGTTGCTGTTTTTTAGTTGCTTTGTCTATGTTTGTGTGAATTTCTAAAGCCAACTAATCCCTCTGCATGCTCTCGTCCGGGCCACCCTTCCTCTGTCACAGTCACCCTGGTGTCTAGTCTGTGTGTCTCTGTTCTCTCCCTGCTCTCTCAGGCTGGCGGCTTACACTGCTGCTCTGGCACTGGACACCCTCTCCTCCGTAGCCACCAACTCTGACACAGCCACTGCAACAATTGACCCCGCTCAGGACAGCCCCTCTAGCGAGACCACTACCCTCACTTGTAGCCTGTCTACCCCTGCCAACGAACCCTCAGACCCCTCACCCACCCCTGTCCCGGCCCCGGCCCCAACTCCAGAGTCGAACACTGCCCCGTCGACTCCTCCCATCTCCACCTCTGCCGTCGAAGCTAAAATGGCCCCGTTAGTAGAACAAAGAGGAAGTAACACCCCGGAAGAACAGGAGAAAATAACCACCCCTCCTACCCCTGAACGGACTAAAGCTCAAAAATCTGGGACACCTATACCACCGAAGCGTAGACACTCTCCTAAACTTGCTGCTCTGAATGCTAAAGGTAGCCCCCCTGTATCTCCACTGGCTGCATCTTCCTCATCGTCCTCTCCCGCTCTCGAGACCAAGAAACCTGCTCCAAGCCCACCGGTCACCAAGCTTCCCTTAAAACCACACACTGTAGCCTTAGACACCGACACACCAGCACAGACTGCCTCCACTCTAGGAACCGCTGCCCCTCCAAAACCAGATTCAAATCCAACTGCCCCTGATCCCAGTGGGTGCAGCCTTACTGCCTTTGACACAGATATTAAACCCGCTGACCAAACTGTTGATATTAACATTCCCACTGCCAAAGATGCTGCCACTAACTCTCCTTCGGTGATCCACAGTGCTCTTAAAGTCCTGGATGCTGAAGAATCTGCTCCTCTAGTTGCAGATGTCGCCTCTCCTTTACCTATTACTCCTATTTCTTCTACCCCCGCTGGTCTTGAGGCACCGGTCTCAAATGATCTCCTCACATTGCGGTCAGACACCTATGACTTATTAACCCCCGAAGTTGGGCCCAAAAGTGCGAATTTAGAGTTAGAGCTGACAAACGGGACAGAAAGACCCTCCCTGCCCCCCGCAGACCTTATTAGCTTAGACAGCCCGCCCTCTGCCCCCTCTCTGCCCAATGGAGACGGAGCAGACCTCCCCCCCTCAGGCCCAGTTCTGGAGGCGTCAGAGACTCTGGCCAAGACTGCTCCTCCTGTCAACGATGAGTACGGCTCCCTCTAGAGGTTTATCTGTGTGTTTGTGTGTGCGAGTGTGTGTGTGCGTGCAACTTGTATGCCCATTCATTCACCACCGCATCTTGCCATTGACCACACAATATGAAATATTGTAATGGTAAACTGTGGTAATGACATTGGGATAATTATTAGTTAGGATGTTGTGGATTGTGATAGACGTGTGATATGATGGTTCTGTTTTTTATGCTTGTGTGTAACAGTTCTCCATTGTGGGGTCTCTATGTTTGCAACATTCACCACAGGAATAGTGAAGCCCCTTTCAGACACGCACCTTGTTACATAAATGTGAAGGCAATTTAACATGTCGGTCTCACGTCTGAATAAGTGTAAAAGTCACAAGGACAACATTACCAGGTTGGAACCAGTAATGTTTCTTTAGACACCCGACATAAGAATTAAAACTAATGTTTCCAACAGACTAATCAAAGCTGACAATACAACATTCCAGGTGTGTAGAGGTGAGAAAATAAGCAGGGTCTCTCAAAGTCTCTTTCATTTGTTATACAACTATTTCTGTCACTTTTTGTGTTTACAAACGTGTGCATCACTTTAAATACCTTTCAGAAGAGACTGTCTGAAAGTGTACGCCATTATTAGTGGCGTAACAGACCGTAGTTGATCCGTGATCTGTAGACACACGCGAACCGCAGATTAATTGCAAAGTTTAGCCATAATAGTGTGAAATACAGTTTTACTGCCGCTGTTACTTTTTAAAGTAATAATTCCCTAAATCTCGATGCAGAGTTGCAGTGAAAAGATACAGACAAAGCAGTTGTGTGTTCACGTGAACGAGGCATGTTAAAAAGGAGTTGACAGTGACAGTCATGGCTACTGGAGGAGCAGAAGAACTTGAAAAGACTCCTGCATCATTCAAGTCGCATGGATGAGAGCATTTTGGCTTCCCTGTAAAATATACTGATGACGGAAGAAGGGTGGTGGACAAAACCGTTACGGTATGTAAGTATTGTGTGACGAGAAAGCCATATGACAGTGGCAATACATCGAGCATGGACACATTTGAAGCGACATCACCACGGTGTGTCAGTGACGGTGCGGGTACCAGATGTGCTCGGCCTGGCAGGTCGGCTCGAGGTCCTGCGTTTACAGATGACGTAACACATTAATGCATTATGATTAGCTTTACGCTGGAAAGTGTACGGATGCCGTGTGTTCGCGCAGCTGACTACCAATTAAAATGTATTTAATTCACTAAATAATTCAATTATTTAATAAAGATAATAGCTTACCACAAGGTAAGAACAAGAAGATATATTTTCACAGTGATTTTTTCCTTTTGTTTTCTTGTCATTTACAAAATTATAATTTTCAGTTGCAATTATAATTTTGCTGATCCAAAAAATTATCCGATCTGTGACTCAAAAGCCGTGATACGATCCGAACCGTGAGTTTTGTGATCCGTTGCACCCCTAGCCATTATCCCCATATTTATACGATTATCTCACCTCGCTCCCCTCTATGACAGCTGGCTTTTCAGCGTGACTGTTCAGAACAAATATAAACACGTTTGCCTTCTAACGTGGTCAGGCAACACGTCGTACGAACTACACCTCCGGCCTAAATGTAAAGGCAGCAGCAACACAGTTAAATACACAGAGAGGAACTAAATGCACGTAACAAATGTATCACTTAATCATCAATCTCTTATGTGCAAAGAAAATAAAATCTGTTTAATAAACCAGAAAACACTCTAAAGGAACCACTTTTAACATGTGGAGAAGACTTTTCTCCTCAGTCTATAAAAATGAATTTTTCTCCCTGTGGTGCGTCACAGAATAGTTTAAAAACCCTCTTAGAACTACAATAATCAGACCTGCACAGCTCCATGGATGAAATTAGGAATATCCAGAAAAACACTTAAAAACAAGAGTCCCGACTTGACATATTGACATTGTAAAACAGACGAGAGAATTCAAGCATCCCTCTTGCTCTCGATGGCCATTAATTAAGGCTTCAACAGGAAAATAGGTTGTAAAATCCATCACTGATGCAGCCTGTTGATATTACTTTCCAACTCAGCGGTGCCACTACTCCCTCTCGTGCACTAGATGGCAATATCGCACAAGCGTTGTGTTTTTTTCCACAGCAGTCCTGTCATGTCTGAATAAAGCTGTAACAAACACCTACAGTATGTCTGAATGACAAAACAACATCACTTAAACAGACAGATGAAGCCAGCAATGTTACGTGTTCCATGTCTGAAAGGGGCTTTATATGAATGACAAAAAAATGTTTTGTCTCGGGCAGCAACTGTTCGCCTCTGAATGTTGCCTAAATCCTCACCAACTCTGCAGCTCTGCTAAAGAGAACAGAGGCTAGACGGTGTTTTCCTGCTCTGAACTGCAGAAAAGAGGAGAGGAGCTGCAGGCAGGATCTAGAAACTGTGCTTCACTGCTTTAAGAGGAACATGGATATCACATACCACAAGCCCAGGGCTCATTCACTGTGCCATCATAGTCTCTTTGAAGTAGAACTGATTAATAGATCATATTTGCTAAACACTGTTTGTTTTAGATCAGGGAGGCTAGTCGCTACAGGATGAATTATATGGGTGTGTCATTATCTGTTTAATTTTATCTGACTGTTGTCAAGGTGGTGAAGAAATATGTAAAAAGACCTCTAAGTACATACAGTGTCTTCTTACATATTGGGTGAAGACGTCATTGAGAATAAATGGTTAAAATTGTGTTCAACTAAAGTGTTTGTTTGCTGAGAATTTTTGTTTTCTCGCCAGAGATCACCAGAGTTCTAATTTTGCACTCTCTCCTTTTTCCTTTTGCAGGAAGATTTTTTCTGATGAGAAAGGCAAACTGGAGGAGGCAGACTTATCAAACGCCCTGACGGAGATCGCTGCAGAACACAACAGTATCATACAGACAAATCCCACCGAGAGCAAAGCATGATGGGCCGGGGGAACCCCCCAGCCCGATCCAAAACATTTTGCAGCAGCAGCAGCAACGAGCGAGAAACACCGCAGGAGTTTTGATTTCCAGTGCCCTTAACTACATATTTAAAAACAACACACACACGTGTCGATTGGTTAGAGCGCACTTTGACTGTGCTTCATCCCTGGTTTCATTCATGAAATGTTTACTACACCCAAGGAGTTTATCTTTAGGTCATAAGAGATTTATTTTATTTTTTTATTGTTATTTTATTTAACCAGTCAGGACGATTAAGAACAATCTCTTATTATAATGATCGCTTGGTAAATATATGAAATTAGACTCTACTTTCTATTGTGCTTATAGTTTGAAATGCAATCGCACACAAGTATTGGATTATTATGAGAAATGTNNAAAACCCTGACTATATATAGAAATTATTTTTCTTATTTTCATGTTCAACTGTTCAAATGTAAAACTGTTGCTTTTTTTTTTTCAGTTTTAATTTGTGGGCTAGTCTCATTAAATAGCTTGTTCTGCATGTCTGACCTGCAAGTGGTTGTAAAGTTTTGTTTACAAGGTTTATAGTTTCACTCTGTCTGTTACAGGGATGTTTCATCTCTCAGAGATACGCTGGCATCGATTAAACATAGGCCTGAGCTCAATGTTTGGATTATAACCGTATTCGTTATGGTTATAAAAATACAGGATTAACCCACAGCCAGCTGCAGGGGGAAAGAGACTGAGAGAATCACACGTCGACCGTGTGCACGATCGGATCTGATTTGGCCCATTTTACGATCAAACATATTCAGTCTGTCACTGCCTTATCACAGTGTTAGTTAAAAATATTCATTAATAAAATGGATTTGATTAAAAAAAGGCAACTCATTGAACACAAACGTTCACAGAAAGACAAGGAAAAAAAAAAGCCAGCAGAACTGCTGATTCTCAGCCAAGGGTTGAAGAACCGCGAATCAAGCGAATGTCTTATGATCTTGCGCTAAATATATGCCACGTGTTTGTTTGGGGGGCGACAACTACGATAGCTATTGTTTCTTCCTCACATTAAAGCAGATCAGAGGTCTGGCTTCGTACTTTGAGTTGTGCTTTTGAAGCAAAAAATTTAAAAAAAAAAGCCTTTTTGTACTATTTAAAAACTACAAAGATTTCTTTTCCATTTCCTGCCTGCAAGCTTGTGCACTGTGCCTGTGTGTCAGTAGATTGTCTTGTCATCAGTTTCTATGATAATCTGCATAGCTTTGTCGTGAGAGATTTAGCCTATTCTTTTGATTTAATATATTGTATTATTAGAAGAAAAGTATGATAAATGGACTAATGTGGTCATTATAACACGTGTAGTGTATACAACTGTCTCTGGTCACAGCACTATATATTGCCAGCTATAGTGAAGGAAGGTGTTTTGAGCCTTGGCATGAATTCAGTGAGTACTTCATAACGTATAAACTACAAGGCAGATAGACGTGCCCATGTTTATTTGGGGTAAATAGTTCTCATTGATTTAATGAGTGTTACCTTTTGGGCTTGTTCTGGCATTACTACACATTGTTTTTTATTTCTCCCCCCTCCCCTCCTCCCCAAGTTGTTATTCAAGTGTTCTGTAATGTGGTCTTTGAATTTCTTTTTNNAGTTTTTGTCTTTTTGTACAAAAATCACCCACCAAGAGCGACTGCTTGACAGGTTGAGGATACCATCGGCAGGAAGCAGGGTGGTCCACCTGAAACAGGAGATCAAACAACTTCTTTTTAAAAAAAAAAAAAGCTTTAGATAATAGATTTAATGTGAAGAGAAGTGAATACAGATTTTAAAGTGTGTACGAATTAAAAAGACGAGTTTTACTCACCTTGTACTCTGTACTGCTGTTACCAGACCACCTTGCTCCCTCGTCTCTGGATGCTCCTTTTGGTTTTATTGGGTCAAACTCAGAAAATATCTGTTGTGTACAGTCTGAGTGCTAACCCATTTACAAAATAAAAAATGGTTTCCGAATCTAATTTTGTCCTGGCCCATTTTGTCATTAGTTTCAATTACTTTCCTCTTTTTTT
>NTHP01000132.1:895984-1016063 GCA_003416845.1 Oplegnathus fasciatus
TTTTAAAGACACCATGTCTTAGATTCAGAGCACGTAGTGACATATTTTACACGCTAGGTGGCAGTAAATACCTATTTTTGTATTCCCCTTTGTTTTCGCCATGTCATGGACACTCAGGACTATTTACAGAAAGGTTACAGTGCACACAGGTTACGTTGGGGCTGGACATTCCTCGGGCTACTTGTTCAGATAGATGGAGGAGGGAGCAAATAAACACGTGTTACATAATGCATGTTTGTGCTGGAGTAAAGTTAATACTTCCAGGCTGGGATGTCAAAATACTATGTACCAATGAGGGCTTGTTATTTTCAGCTGTGGCATTCCTCCCCTCGGTACCTCGAATGTGACATGAACCCGCAACCCGGTACCGTGTCAACAGAGTGTCAACAACCACAGCGGCCAGCACTGACCCGGCATGGCATCCTGTTTCACTCCCCACACCGACCGACCGACTGTCCCCTCTTCCCTAATTTTATTTTCTCCAGTGTGACCTGTTAAATGCAAACTGGTTTGATCTCTAAACCCGCTGCATTGACCAGTTTCTGCTTCTTATTTCAGGACTACACACTGGTCCTAACCCGGTAGCCCGTCAGTGGTTCAGATGCCCTGTAGATGTCTCTGATTGCAGCCCTGATGGAGAGACGAGGAGCAGAGGGCGATCACTCAGAGCCGTGACGTCGCCCGGTGATGATTTGCAGCCAGTCAATCGTACAGCAGGTAGCCACGAGGATACAGGAAGTTAGGTGATGAGGCCTTCAAAGTAAAAGGGTCACAATCAGTGGGAAAGTGGGAGAAGTGATCGGCTTTGCAGTGCAATAACGAATTAAAATGCAGTGGTGGAAAGTAACTAAGTACATTTACTCAAGTACTGTAGGCTACTGCAGTACAATTTTGAGGTATTTCCATTTTATGTACTTTATACCTCTACAGCACTACATGTATTGGACAACCTTTGTTACTTTCCATATCCCAATTAAAAATACAAAATATAATCAACCAGTAAATTATGATATTATAATACCAATATGACTTTATTGATCCCCAGGGATGTTCATAAGTTAACCAGCAGCATATATAGTAATTTATCTATATATCTTTATATATATATATTATAAATTAAAATTAGACCCACATTTACCAGCTGCAATATTAAAGTGATGTACACATTAACGCATCCATAATTATAATCCAGTAATATAGAATTAGTACTTTTACTTTGAATGCAGAACTTTTACTTGTAACAGAGTATTTCTGCATTATCGTATTGCTACTTTTATTTAAGTAAAAGATTTGAGTACTTCTTCCACCACTGCTAAAATGTGGCAATTGTATAAAAGTCTCTCTTTATTTTCATCCAGAGTTGGAGCCACCACTGAGGTCACTTCCTCTGGATTTTAACTAGGAAGTTTAATCTTCTAGTGGTGGAAAAAGTATTCAGGCCATTCACTCAAGCAAAAGTAGCAATACATGTACCACCAGCGGTGGAATGTAACTAAGTACATTTACTCAAGTATAGTTTCTTTTGTATTGTTGTGGTTGTTTTTTGTTCTGTGTTCTCTCTGGGGGCATTGCCATTTTTAATTTCACTGCACATCCTACATGTGCATGTGACAAACAAAGTTCTTGAATCTTGAAAGTACTGTACGTAAGTACAATTTTGAGGTACTTGTACTTTTCTTACTTTCATTTTATGCAACTTCATACTTCTACTTCATTACATCTCAGAGGGAAATACTGTACTTTTCACTGCACTACATTTATTTGACAGCTCTAGTTATGTTCTGCAGATTCAGATTAATACAAAATACTTAAATACTATTCAACAACAGTCAACTAATAAATTATGATGCATTATTATAGATTAAGCTACCTGACAGAAAACAATTAAAATTAGCTCCACCTTTACCAGCTACAACATTAGTGATGCTTAATATTAATGCATCAATAATTATAATACAACAATATAATATTTATGAAATAGGCCATTCTGCATAATTAGTACTTTTACTTTTGGTACTTTAAATATATTTTGATGCTAATACTTTTCCTTATTTTTACTCAAGTAATTTTGAATTAAGGACTTTTACTTGTAACAGAAGATTTCTACACTGTGGTATTTTATTTAAGTAAAAGATTTGAGTACTTCTTCCACCACTGAATACTTAAGCAAAAGTACATAAGTGTTATCAGCTACATGTACTTAAGGTATCAGCAATATAAGTAATCACTGTGCAGAAAGAATGGACACATGCTACAGTATTATATACTGGATTGTTATTACTGATACAGTATCATGTCAAGAACATTTAAATGTTGCAGCTGGTCCTGGTGGAGTTGATTTTAACTATTTTACATAATTTTCTGTTGTTTAATTTATATGTAAGGAATTGTAAAATATTAATCTGCAAAGTAGCCAGTAACTATAGCGGTCACAGAAAGTGAAAGTGTAAAGTGCCATAAAATGGGTGTATCCAAGTACAATGTCTCTAAATTGAGTAAATGTACTTAGTTACATTTCACCACTGCATTCTACAGTTTAAGAATATACACATGGTGAGTATTTTATAGGCTGGTTTCAGTATTTTTAGTCTCAATGCATATAAATTTGCCTGCTATTAAGTAAACAGTAAAGAAAGAAAAATCATTTACCCACCAGGATCTGATTCGCAGCGTTTTGAAATTGAATCATTTAGAACTTTAAGTTAAGAAAAAAAGTGAACAAATAACTGAGAAATGCTGGAGGCTTAAGGGGGGAGGGGTGCATTGAGTGGATCGAGATGCTTGACCTCAGTTGACCACATGGTGAGTGTCTTAAAGCACCAAGTCACCAGGATGCCACAGCTTTAGTATTTCTAAAATCTTGTCTAGGGGCCTGTTTCCATCCAGCAACCATCTGTTGAAATGTCAAAAATTAAAATGATTGCAGTAGTGGAATACAGGCTCACTTGCATCAATATCTTCCAGTAGGAGTTTGAGTTTTGTCTCTCTTGCTCCCCTCCCCCCACATGCTCAGCATTGCTGGCACACCAAAGAGTCACTCCCACATTTTTGGTTGACTTAAAAGACAAAAGTGTGTTCACCAAGTTTCCCTGTATTCTCTAGACAGACTTTGTGACAGTACTAGCAGAAGAAATGTATAAATCTGATCATTAAAACTGAATTTATATTTATAATCCAAATATAACTTCGTATCCAAAATAAGATAAGTAACGCAACATATTTAGGATAAGGTCTGAGTTAAAGACAAGAGGCAACACTCCACCAAGGAAGTTCCTCTCTTTCTACGTGATAAACATATAATGCATCTTTTACGATCTGTACTGAAAGAAGGTTGCTGTAATTGATAAAAATATGCACTTTTACCGATCATTGCCTGACACTTTGAGAAAATGTAAATAATGTCACAACTAACCTGTGAGCTCCTATTCTACACCATTTCTTTTGCACATGCACCTCCAGTGTTGTTGCTTTATTCTGCCAAGATAAAGAACATGAAGACCCACCGCCAACTTTTACACAAAAAGTTTTACCTCTTTTTCTTTTGATGTGGCTCCAGTATCTTCTGATGTTGGAAATAACATCATGGTGTAACATTAACATTATTGGCCAACACCATTTTGACTCCAAAGTCTATCTAAAGTTCATTTTCATTTCATTTATTTATTTTTTATTTATTTATAAGGACGATGCACATTAATCAACATTTCTGTAAATGTGCCAGTGTCAACTGCAGTCCTTCAACAAGAGGTTTTGAAAGAAATGAGGTGATGGTGAAAAGACGCCATAAAGACAGCAACAGCAACACAATAAGCACTCTCAAGACAGTGCACATTAGTACATTAATACAGAAACAATACCCACTATTCAGTACACGTGGCCATGCAAGCAACACGCCATGTAGGACATCACTATAGAAGATCATACCACATTGTTAATAAAGTACTAGTAAATATGCTATATATATCCAGGCCATGCAAAGCTGGCAACAGGCAAAGAACATGGGACAAGTTAGTTGTAGTAATAACAACAATAATAATCCAATTAGCAATGTTTAATG
Source organism: Oplegnathus fasciatus (assembly GCA_003416845.1). NCBI lineage: Eukaryota > Metazoa > Chordata > Actinopteri > Centrarchiformes > Oplegnathidae > Oplegnathus > Oplegnathus fasciatus. The sequence goes on from NTHP01000132.1 coordinate 900,042, forward strand.
TCTTAATCCCACTACAACATCAAGTTCTCAAAAAGTTTGGTTGCAACATAATTATTTATTAACTGTGGATGTCCTCATCAGTTAATTTCGTGGGTTTTCCTTCTTGCTATTTAACAGTAGCACTGGCTATAATCACGGCCCCGTTCTCTCCCGGTGAGACACATTTCAACACGTGGTTCTGAAGCCGGGTTTTATTTTGAAAGCTCCACCCGGAAGTGTAGTTTTCCCCCTGCTGGTTTGACTGTCGCGGCTGGGTGATGATTTGCTTACTTGGAGCAGGACTGAGTTTGGAGCGGGTACTGTGAAATGTGTAACCATGATGTTGCCTGGATAATCAGCGGAGGACGTTAGGAGACAGAGGTAAGAACAACTGTCACAGCCGACACTTTTATTATTTCCACACATAATTTCAGTCAGCAGATTCTGCTCCGGTGAACTACTTTTCAGTCTCGCACTCATTTTGACATTTGACATTTTAAATAACGGCAGTTTTGTGGCAGGTTGTTATAATTTGGCAGCAGACATGTGGAAGTTTGGCCGCAGCCTCATTTCGGATTTTACAAACTTGATTAAGCTCGCAGACTGCTCAGTTCACCGAGATATCACTGGACTATTTTGGATCAATTGGGTCTCTTTATTTTCGGACACGGCACGCGTCCCCTCAAACACTGTGCAGACAGTAAATAAGCGCGTGCAGAGGGTTAATTTGTCGCAATGTGTTTGGATAATAAAGGTGGATTTGCGCGTCTGCACCTGATGCGCTCTGATGTTGCGGTTAGTTGAGGATGCAGCCTGTCAGCATCACTCGAGGTGCCGCTGAGTGGTCCGACAATACTAATAATCATTCAGAGCCGGATCAGCACTCACTCTGTCATTTAGGTGTTTAAATGTAGTGACAAAAACCGCGTATCCGCGCCGGGGTTGCACCTCATTTTCATGCTTTCATCAATTTGATAGTTTTATAACTTATTTAGAGATTTTTAGCAGAGCGGCTTAATTGTCTTTAACACATCCAATCAAGAACGTGCGCAGCCTAAATGAACTAATCAGCCCTTCAAGGCGTTTGTTAATAGCAGACCTACCTGTTGAGGGCACGTGTATGTGTGTGCGTGTGTGTGTGTGTGTGAGGAGCTTGATAAATTGAACCGTCACCTCTCAGTATGCAGACGTTATTACAGCGACGTGACCGCTTCTCAACGAGACCTCAGACTAATCACCTGCAATGGAAACTGTTGCTTTGCGCTTATCGACCTGTTGTCTGTCTTTGGTTCTTAATTAAAATAAATAAACATGTAGGGAGCATGGAATAAAACCCCCTGAAGAGCTCAAGTGTAGGTTTATATTTCACAGAATATTTTATTTGATATTTTTATGTTATTTTAAAAAATGTTCCTCCTGATTGGCCATGGATGAAAGTGTTCACTGGAGGATAATTAACTGCCTTTTGCATCACATTGTGAGCCAGACAGGCACTAATGATCCTCTACCCTCCCCCTCCACCCAAACCAGACCCACAACCAGCTGAAGGCAAGTGAAGCAGGCAGAACAGCCACACCTCATGCGTGGGCTCAGCAAAGGTCCGAGTGGATACGGGTCTGACAAACATGGGTGTGCTCCAGCTCCACAATCCCACTCACCCCAGCACGCTTCTGCAGCGGGCCAATCAGATGCGTCTGACCGGCACCTTGTGTGATGTCATCATCACGGTGGACGGCCAGGAGTTCCCGGCGCACCGCACCGTCCTGGCTTGCACCAGCAAAATGTTCGAGATCTTGTTCCACCGCAGCAGCTTGCGCTACGCCCTGGACTTCCTGTCCCCTAAGACCTTCCAGCAGATCCTGGAGTATGCCTACACCGCCTCGCTCCAGGCCACGGCCGAGGACCTGGATGACCTGCTGTACGCTGCTGAGATCCTGGAGATCGAGTACCTGGAGGAGCAGTGCCTGAAGGTGCTGGAGACCATCCAGGCGGAGGAGAGCGAGGAGGTGGCGGTGAGGAATCACAGCTCCGGAGACCACAGTGACCACAGCCGGGCCAGGCACTGGAGGCACATGTTGATGTCCAAGAAGCATTCCATACAGGATGGACCCAACCGCACCACTCCCACTGCTCTACACCACCTGGCGCTGTACCACATGACGGAGAGGAGCTCTCCTGGTCCAGAGCCCGAGGCGGCTCCTGAATTGAGCCCCAAGCTGGACACGGAGGTCGACATGGAGAGTTCCCAGCAGCCTCAGCGCCGCAGCACAGAGCTATCCCAGGCCGCATCCCTGGATGCTGCCAGAAGTATAAAATCAGAGATCATGCAGGTGGATGATGCCAACGGCTGCGAGGGCCGGTCCTCCAGCACCGGGGAGGGAAGCTGCATGTCAGACCAGCCCAGAGACGAGGGCCCGGGGACGCCCCTGAGAGGCAGCGTGATCACCAGCGCTCGAGAGCTGCACACAAGCCCCGAAGACGGAGGACAAGTGGTGGGGAACTCTCTTGACTGTTTCCCCGGGATCGCTGAGAAACATCTGGCCTCCATATACTCTGTGCCCTCCAACCACACAGGGGAGGGGATGCTGCCAGTGTCCGTTTCAGTGGCCCCGTCCCTGGGCGTGCCGCTGGACCCGAGGGCCTACAGCGGCCTGCTGCACCAAGGTCTGCTGCACAGGGAGCTCCTCAGCAGACTGGGCCAGTTTGCAGCAGGGATGAGGCACGAGGGCCAGGCTCAAGGCCAGCAGTGTTGTGGCGAGTGTGGGCTTCAGCTGCACAGCAGGCAGGCCATGGAGCAGCACAGGTAACACGCACAAAACATCCATTTTTTTTACACTCTCCTGCAACATTACAGGTTATTTTAAATCTATTTTAGTATCTTAAGAAAATTTTTATCCAATTCGGGTCCAAAATCTAATAATCACTTGTTAAAGCCAAAAGAAAGAGGGCATAGTTTTAGTCTCAGTGACATTTTGCTGAAAAAACCCAGCACTGCTGCACTCACTGCGCAACATCTTTACTGACAAACGTGTGTCTAATAAAAGATGTGAGGGATGTGCGTGTGTGCTTGTTCGGTATGATGAATGTAAGCTAAGCAGTTGATTATGCCATTAGGAAAAGCATTGGACACGTGTCTCTTCAACTGAACCGTTTCCTGGTCTTAAGGGCTTTTCCCCCCCATCATGTTAAAATACTATGAGAGTTAAAACCTGGAAGGAGCAACAGCAAATATGTTAATTTATTCTCAGGGACACCTGCTCTGATGTCTTAACAGTGAGACGTCTTGGGAAGTTTTGAATCGGGTCTTTGTGAGGGATTTGATATAAAGAGGCCTTGGTGTCGCATAAGGCTGTTATTTACAAAGCCTTATTTTCTAAATTCTGTTTGATTATTTGTGCAGAAGCGTGCCTCACACAACAGGCTGCCTCCCAGGCTATTTGATATGCATTCCTTTGCATCAGTGGAGAGGAGCCTCTCAGCAGGGACCGGGCTGGACGCTTCAGCTAGATGATGGATAACTTCTGCTTCACGACTCGCTCTGTTGTTTTTTGTTTATTCCTCCTTTATTTACGAGCTTGTCAGTTTAGATTTTGTCATTGTACACGAAAAGTTACCGACCAGCTCAGTGACAACTCTCATTAACTTGATTGCAGATGTTTATAATTGTGCGTGCTTGGCAGTGTTTGACTCATCACTAATCATTAGAAACAAGACCATCTGTGAGCCAAAAGTCCTAATATGCAGCTAACCCGTGATTAGGATCACAGTCTGTCCCTGTCCGCGCCTGTGGCTGACATTTCAGCCTCGTGCCGCTCCAGAGTTCTGTTGAAACCGCCCGGTGAAACAGAGCATCCTGTGGGATAGTTAGTGATGCGCGTTTCTTACTCATAGAGACAGGCGGATGTCCGCAGGTTGAAGGAGTTGCATTGGTGGCACTGCTTGAGGATGTAATGAAGTTGCTGTAGGTCTGTAACCAGGTCACTGAGCATACACCTGGCCTGCAGATTGACATTTCCTAGTGTTGTGAAAGAAGTGTGTCCTGGCTCAGTTTTAGTCTGAAAAACTACAGAAATTAAACAGATTTGGTTTTGAATTTATGCTTAAGTAGTCCCAGTAGAAGAAAAGAACAAAAAATAGAGAAATTGCATTCCAAAATTAGAAATGCGTAATATTTGTAGTAATTTTTTTTAAGGTGATGCCTACAATGTGGCTGACATTACAAATTAAAACTACAGTATTTCCAGTAATTTTTAAAGGTTAATGAAACCTCTGCTGATAAAACTAATTACAGGGAGACAACTCATCTTTTCAGTATTCTTAAATTCATTCATTTAAAACTAATTATTGTCCTTGTATTCTTTATAGTAATTAAAATAATACCATTATATTTTTTAGTATTTTTTAAAATATTTTGGGGGCATTTTATGTCTTTATTGTAGTAGAAAGGAGACAGGAAATGAGGGGAAATGAAATGCAACAAATGTCCCAGCTGGACTCGAACTCAGAACGTTGTGATTACATGATCAGCATCTTAAACCCCTGGGACACCAGGACGCTCTGTATTTTTTGCCTTTTAATTAAATACTTAGCAGTGGTGAGAAAAAAGGAAATATATACAGCACAGTTACATGTTTGACACCTCAGACTGCTGGGCCACCAGGACACCCAAAATAAAAGCTTTTTTGAAGTCTCACAAGTAAATTAAAAAGTCAGTCAAATCTTCAAACCAGCAGTAAAAAAAAACAAAAAACCTGTCAGTGTTCCTGAGCTCCTGTTAATTTCATGTTAAATTACATCTGAGGACTCATTTATCTTGACCACAGAGTGTGTTTAACCGTGGACTCTTCTGAGGCCATTTCCTCTGCTGTTAGCGGGGTGATATAAGGATAACAGTACAGATGCCTTGCATGCTTGGATGTGTGTGATATGATATGATAGGTTTTGCTGCCGGCAGAGCTTTGGCGAATCATCTTCTTTTCTCCTTTTCATTGCAGTTACAGGAGAAGTGTGTGTGTGTGTGCGTGCATGTTATGTTGGGATGTGAGTTTGTGTGCATGTGCATGTGCTTGGTGTGTGTGTGTGTGTGTGTGTTTGTGTGCATGCCCAGTGTCTTGCAGTGCTGGCGGGTGGAGGCACGCGTATGTCTGCACTCTGAAATTAGCCAGATATCCTATTGTCTGTGTTCTTTTAGCATTCATGCGTTGTGATTCACAACTCCAAGGGCCTCTTACACTAATGATGTTGCATTCAGCGAGGGATTCTTGCCTGAATTAAAACATGCTCCTCTTGTTACAAGGACAATGATGCTTCTGGGTTTGGGAGACCTTACAGAGAAAAAAAAAAAAGCGCAGAAACGAGATACTTTTATTATCACGAGTGCGTTCTCGCTCCGTTCTTGCCTCTTGTTAACACGCTCACATTAGTGTTTGTCTTTCCACAGGAGGCTGCACAACGAGGAGAAGGGCCACGGCTGTGAATACTGTGGCAAACACTTCCAGGACAGCATGCGGCTACGGATGCACATGCTGTCTCACACAGGTACTTAGTAACTCTCACACTCTCATCTCAGAGTATTCAGTGCTTATGAAGCCTCTTGATAGTGCGGCCTTTCAAATGCACCTGTTCATACTACAACACCCCCCCCTTCCCTCCTCCACCTCCTCCTCCTCCTACCAGTTAGTGCTGCTCCGAATACTTGGATCATGCTTTCTTTTCCATGCTTAGGTCTGTGTACCTCTCCCTCCCCTCTCCCTCTCCTGCCCGTCTCTCTCTAGTCTCTCTCTCGCCGTTTGAATCGTTTCTGTGTTTTTTCGGAGACTCTGGCGGCTCGCCAGCTCTGCCCCTTCTGAGTGATGACATCATCAGCTGCCGGCAGGCCTGGGTGTTCTGCCAGTGTTCCGAAGCGTGTGTGATGGCTCGCTCGCAGATGTGTGTCCAGGAACACACTGTACCCAAATGCAGACTTAATCAGACCTGACTGCTCTCCCAGCTACTTTATCCAAAATAGAGAAAGAGGAGCAGAGGGAGGGGGGGAGATGGGAGATGGGAGAGAGAGGGAGGGGGGTGGGATCAGGGACTAAAAATGAAACAAAAACAGAAACCTCAGTTGGAATATGTGTATAGACAAGGCGAGGTCCCTGTCCTCTCCGCCTGCTCTCTGAGGATTGTTCAGGGAAATGACATACTGCTGACAGATGAGAGAGAATCTGCTTCTTTAAACTTCACCTGACTCGTCCCCTTTTTCCTCCTCTATACCCTCCGCGTAACCCTAAAAACACACGTATTGTCTTGCGTTCTACTCTTTAGACCTCGACAACACGCTTTGATTTTCAATTCGCAGCGACATCCACAACAGCAGCACCTTTAACCTAATTTGAATTTTTGCATAAACTCTCCCCATCCCAATGTGTCAACCCATAATACTACAAAAAAAAAAAAGAGATGTGGATCTCATTTCTTTGTCACTGTGTATTTCGGTATAGCAGCCTTAGATCCCGCTGGTTGCTAAGGAGCGAGTGCTCCACTGCTCTAATGGGCTGATTTGGTATTCAGCTCGATGCTGGCTCTTATTTTGGTATGCCAGACAAAGTGTTTTGATGGAGGACGATTGCAGCCGCGTCTGGAGACAGTTTGATGGTTTATGGATGAGAGCACACTCCGTGCCTTTGACTGCACAAGACAATGCACTATGTTCTCTTCTTCCCTTATCACACAATCTCACACAACACAACACACCACACTGGACAGCGTCACACAACATCAGGATCTACAACATTGCTCTAGTGTTACTACTATATAAGACTACTCTCTACCAAGTTTTATTTTTGCTCCGTGTAACAAAACGTGTAGTTCCAAAACAGTAACAGTTTGTTTTCAAAAATTGTTGTTTTTAGAAATGAACAGATTGGGGCTTTTTTGTTATTTGTGTGCAGCACTGGGAACAGTGGCACAGTGTCTGTGTATAGAGGCATCGTAAGAGTTGAAAGAGGACCACATTTAGGCTGTAGCGCTCAGAGTTCCCAAAGCTTGTGGGTGTTTTAATGAGTCATTTTAACTTCATTTAAAGCCAGCTGAGCAGAAAATAGATCAGTGAATGAGCCCTGGGCCAGTATGGATCTGCAACCGATTTACATCTCTGTGAGAGCCAACCCACATCCAAACAGCTGTGTGTGCGCGTGTGCGTTAGAGAGAGTGGATGTGTGTGTGTGTGTGCATATCTGTCCTATGTGTCTGTCTGTGCAGGTGTGAGGTGAGTGCAGAACAAGGATTGAACATTTCTGCAAGCAGTATGCATACTTGTCTCTTTCATGTTCTCATCACAATAGACAAGGGCATTCCAAAGGTGAACTGGGAACTGTAGTTACAGTGTATGCGATGGGATTTGGGGTGTTGACTCTGAACTGTTTTTTTGATAAAGGGATGTGCCGTAGGCGGGAAGCGTCTGCTGTAGAGAGAACACCCAGTCCTTCTGTGGCCTCTCAGGCAGACAGTCTGCTCACTGTTCAGAGACTGATAACAGGGCACGGTAAATAAAACTCTTCAGCTCGGCTCTTTTTTGTCAAGAAGAAGGGCCGTTGCACCCTGTCTGGTGCTTTTGTTTGTCCTGAGTTGTGTTTTTATGGCGCTTTCCTCTGCTCCATTGTACTCTGCGCATTTTGCTTCCTTGTGTTAACACCTGAAAAGCACAAGTGTGTGACAAGCGAGGCTCTTTGGTGACTTTTGAAATGGGGCGCCTTTGTTCCTCTCTTGTTGCTTTTTCTACAGTTCTCTTTAAATGCTAAATTAACTGACTTACTCTACAATTACAAACGCACATGTTTACTGTCTGATCGAGATACCTTCTTATAAATTTGATTTTATCTACAGCTCCTGCAGAGGCGCTGGTGTGTGATCAGTGTGGAGCAACATTTTCCTCAGAGGATGCTCTGGAAGCCCACAGGCAGACACACACAGGTACTTTTACAAACATGTGTGCATGCACTAACACTCCCTCCACACACACACACACACACACACACATTGTGTTTAACCTGGACAGCATGCATTGAGCTGTCGAGTAAGCCGTGACTACGGGACTTGTGATTGTGGGTCTAAACTTGCCTGTCATGCTGGCTGGGTTAAACTGTTCCTGTCATGATGCTCCATAATTTATCAACAGGGAGGTGGGAGGCCCTCTCACATATCACCCACTAATATCTCTTGGCATCCAGACCCCACTGCATGCCACTTTGCCACAGCCGCCAGCATTACAGTTTCACAGACATACTATCCTCACCCCCTGCCTGAGAGCGCCTGTGGAATTATTTACCTCACACTCAACAACAAGATGAACACCTTTTGTTTGTTTCAGTAATCTCAAATTAAGAAAATGTTTGTATTAGAACCTTTTTCTTGTCAAGTGAATGTCTGGCATCAACAGTTGGCATCAAGATGAATCCAAATGTTGTTTTTTATTAAAAGTTGCGTGTTTTTTTGGCCGAGTGGCTGCACAAACCTGGATAGTGACTTGTGATTTGCAATCTGGGCTGTTAAGAGTTCGGAACAACCAGCCCGAGGAGCTGAAGTCGTTTTCATCTTTTAAATCAATTCTTAAAACCCACATTCCCAGACTTCTGCGTTATTAGTAGCGAGCAAACTTCACTTATATGGCACTTTTCAAAACATACTTTACAAAGTGTTTTATAGGAAAAGGGAAACAAGGAGACAAGAGGCAGAAGAAAATATATAAAACAAAGGAAATTAAATTTATAACCTATTAAATAAAAGGCATGAAATCAAGAAAAAGGCAAAGAAAACAAAAGGGTTTACTATTATCAAGAGTGTTACTACTTTTGATGCCACTTTATTAACGTAAGTAATGACCTTAATGACGGTTAATGAGTAATTAATTAATACCGTCTCTATCAGCCTTAACTTTATTATCCCTGAGGGGAAATTTGTTGTGCAGCCAGGTGAAACATAAAACACACAGATTTTAATGCAAGATGCATAAAACATAATAAAATATCTAAACAAATGCTAAATCTCACCACACAAGCTAACATAACACAATGCACATCGACGTATCAGTAATAATCCATAAACATAAATAAATGTAAGGATATAGCTGCAGTTGCCAGATTGTGTGCTTACATTTGAACATGTTTTGGTTGGTGTGTATTCTCTGCCAACACGGCTTGCTTTGTATTTTTAGCTCCTTGATTAATCAGGAAGGAACCCTCCCATGAATTGTTTGACTCCCCGACACCTTCAGAAAGAAAGCTTCAAAAAATCGGAGTGAATAAAACCTTTAATGACTTACAATATCAATATTTATAGCTTAAGGGTGGTTGGTTTATCTTAAAATAGAGCTGAAGCGATTAATCACAATTAATTAATCGATTAGTCGATCAACAGAAAATTAATCAGCAGCTTTTAAGTAATTTTTAAAGGAAAAATGCATTTTACTGCTTCCAAATGCTCTAATGTAAATATTTGCTGGTTTTTGTGGCCTTCGATGATAGCAAAATTAATATCTTTGGGTTTTTGGACTGTTGGTCGGACAAAACAAGCAATTAGAAGACATCAACTTGGGCTCTGGGAAATTATGCTATTGTTGGACATTTAAAAGATCAAACGAATAATCGATGAATAAAGAAAACAATCGTCAGATTAATTGATAATGAAAATAACGGATAGTTGCAGCTGCAGTCCATTTTTAAAATGGACAACCTATGACCCAGTTTTTCCACTTTATGTCAGACAAACACCAGCTGACATGATCAGTCAGTTAAATATGAACCCACAAGCTGTTACAATACAGAACTCGCCAGGTTAACACTGATCTTTAAAAGCATTGATAACTAGTTTAATGCCATTGATAAAATCATTATTTACAACCTAAAAAGCCTTTATTAGGATGCTTTACAGTGAAGTGGCTTTTTACTCATGAATATTATCCCATTAGCTTGAAGTGAGAAACAACACGTGTGCGACTCAAACCTCTCCAACTGTGAAAAAAAGCGGTATTGTTGTCAGACGGTACATATGCCTGACAGTGTCTGAATCCACACCTTTTCTGCTACTGTCAGAGAAAGGTGATAACCCTCTCAGGAGCATTGGCATGTAACTGTAACTCCAGGTGGCACACACAGTATGAATACTTAATGGATGTGGACATGGAGGGGTGTTAACGATGCCCAGAAGTTTCTACCCTCATCTCCCCGAGTTGTAAACATCCAGAGCTCGGTTTCAGCTTGGCAGTGTATCCAGAGCAGGGTACAGGAGGGCATTACTCTCTCATTTTGTCATGATCTCAGCTCGGTCTGCTGTGACGCATGACCCTTTTTACTGACTCTTATTGTAGCTCTCGCGGCCTACACTGACTTGAGCTACAGGTAATTTAATCAGCTGCGTTGAGGTTATGTGGGGAAATCATGACACTGCGCCAACATTTACATTTAATAAGTATAACCTGGATCTTTCAGTGCTTCAGTGCCGACCGTGCAGCCTTGGCTTTAATTTGCCATGTGGCATAACCAGTGAGCCAAATGAGTTTCCTCTTAGCAGATTAACACTTGTCAGACCTCAGCAGCTGCAACACTGCCGTCCACCTCCTCTGGAGGGGAAATAATACTACTTTTGGGAGCCCTTACTCTGAAGCAATTTGGCAACATTGGCTACAGTGAAAGTCTCTTTAACCATTTTGATATGTCAGAGGTGAATGGCCGTGGGTTGCTGAAGTTAGAGATCAAAAGGGAGGAGGGGTTAGGGGCGGAGTGGACTGTGGGAAGGGAAGGGGGAAGGGGGTATGTGAGGACTTCCTGAGGGCAAGAGGATTGCTGCTGGTGTTGGATGCCAGGACTGAGAGGAAAACAACATCATGTGCTGCTGTTTACTCCTCACCACAGCACTGTCATAGTCTCCTCTGACCTACTTGTCAGTGCCCAAAATAAAAGAATGGATCTGTCTCCGAATTGCTCTCACAACAAAGAGGTTTGTTTCATCAGAGCAAGTCAAGGCTCTGGGGCATCGAGCTTTCAATTTTGGAAAACCCAAGACTTTAGCTTATCTACAGCACGCACAGAAATTGACTGTATATGCTTCAAACCATGCTGGCTGGCCATTTTGCCACCTTGCCTTCAAGGCAAAGGCCATAAGAGAGCTGCCTTTGTGTACTCACAGCAGCTGCACTGTTTCCACACATTACAGGCTGCTTCATCATGTGAATAATATTACCTTCTGTCCGAGCCCTAATTAAACAGTCCTGTAGTCCATTCAGATACAGCGCAGGCTTTATAATGCAGCCCTCTTAATGCAGACCTTTTAGCTCGCCTAATTGCGTGTCCGTCATCATACTGCACCCTCTTGTTAATACCCAGTTGTAATTCATATAAGCCTTAAACTGAATTGAACTGTGCTCTGTTTGGCCATTGTACCCCCAGTATTTATTTGCACTGACTGTCATGATACACAAAGCCCCGGGACGCCCTGTCGTTTCAAGTAGAGTGAAATAAAGTAGATGGAGAAAATATTGTAAACATTCTAGGAATCGAGGCGAGTGAAACAGTGCGTGACCTCAATGAACCGCTCCATGGAATGGTGGTTAAACACGAGCAACGTATCTCTTGTTGCATTAATTATTAAGTCGGTTGTTCCTCACTCGGGTAGATTAGCAGTCTACTGATGAGTGCCCGGGGTTGTTTAAGGTACTGTAGCGTTTGTGTATGTGCTACTCGAGCTGCTAGATCTACGGGGAGCTGTCTGCATTAACACATACAGTGAATGCACAGGGTCATGTGAGGTCTAGCACATAATGCAGCCTGCATGACTGTGTATGTTTAACTGGGTGATATCAGTGAGCCAGCAGACAGTGAGAGCACTGTATATAGACGCTGAGCAGGGCCTCAGGACATAGTTTATAGTGTCTTCACATTGCATACTCTAGCTGGTGGACATGATCGGCCATGATGTAATAAATTGTGAAATCTGTGTGAAATTTCTTGCCCTTTTGATAGCAGCAGGAGATTTGTTTAGCTTTGACTCAGCTGTCATTCACAATTTACCAAAACAAATACTTTAATAGATCAAATTCTGCTATCATTTATTAAAATAATGCCAATTATTTGCTAAATTACAGTTAAAATTTAATTCGGCAAATATAAAAGACAAATTATTCACAAATCAATCAGTTTAATTGGTGCGCTCCGGACACTGAAGTTAAGATTAACACAGAAGAAATTATACAGATTTGCGCTCGTCACTGAATACAATCTCTTGTTCAATTTGCAGTGGGTTTACTCCCAGATTCTCAGGGTGGGAAAACTTTTGTTTGCCGCTTGAAAAGAAACAGGCTGCGCTTATTTGTGAATGAAGGGATTAGCTTGAACACTTCACCCCAACAAGGACCATGATCCTATCTGGTTGCCTAGACACATGGTTTTGTTTCTTAGGCAGCGTGAGAGCATGGCTGGCTCCCACCTCGGTTGGACTGAATAAGTGGCAGATGCATGAAGGCAGACCATGTTAAATCACATGAGCGTGCACATGGTCTTAGTGGAGATATGTTGAAATAGCATAACAACCTCAAACTGTCCTGAAGCACCGACCTAATGCATTAGACAAGCAGCTCAGTAATATAATGCACACAGTAAATGTTTATATTTTCTGCCTCATAGCAGAATTGCTTGAAAGTAAATCATTATTCCCACTGTTAAGGCACCCTCCCACTAAGCACAATGCTCAGTCAACTCTCCAGCCTTTGAGGAATACCATTGATTACATGGTATTTACCCCATTGAGGGCCAAGGGTCAGGGGTCATCCTGTGCCTTAAAACCCAAATCCCAAGCCCATTGTCTGGTTAAGGGTGAGAAAGCAGGGGCAATGACAGCCAACTTTAGGGCTTATTCTCTCATAAAGAAGCTCCTCTGCACTTATTACCAAAGCTTACTGGAAAACTCTACAACTGCAAATCCTTTTTGTTTGAAAAGTTAACAGAGCGCAGCGAGGCGAAATGCCACCACTAACGCACACAAACACTTCCCTTGCCTCCGAAGGTTTTTGTTTACACTTCAAGATATTATTTGTTATTTTTATTTTCAGCGTCGGTTGCGTAGAATAAAACTGACTGCTGAGCTGTTGTCACCGTGTGTCAACCTGAGATCAAGAGTGAGATTCTTGTGACAGAATATTTGTCATATTTTCTTTACTCAAGTTTCAGTATTGTTGGTGACAGAGGGATCAGGATATACATCTGTAAGAGCCTGCGAGTGTGTCAGGGAGTAACGCTTTACCTCCACAAAGAAACTGGGATGTTAAACTTTCAGAGCAGATGGAACAAAGTACGCAGGCTGCATTGAAACAAGCATTTACAATATATGATAGTTAATAAAGAGAGAGTGGAGAGAGGATGATTAAAGTAGCTTTGAAGTATCTACAAGGTGGATAATGGGTTATTCATTTGGTTGAGGGCTCTGCTTTGCTCTGCCTGCAGCCAAACTAGCCTGGACACATTGGAACAGAAAGCACTCCCCCTGCTGGCTGCAGCAAATATTACGAGAGAAACTGGTTAAAGTGGACCAAGGCTCCACATCACAGGTCATGCAGAGACTGCATTTTGTGCTTCTGAAATGTCTTTAGCCATTTTTAGATAGATCATTATCCAGACTCCACTGTTGCACAGTGCATAGTGAACTGGCTTTAGTTATGTATGACTCAGGGAGAAAGTGAAGCTGGTTAGACAGTGAAAGGATTTCCTGTATGGTCAGCAGATAAGGGGAGTGGGAAGGGTGCAGAGGCGTTGAGAAAGGAGGGTCTTTTGTCTTCAACTAAAATATTGTGATCCGTGGGTGAGAAAGGGCCTTGGTCATTAGGCGACAGCATAAAGACAGGGATTGTAGGAGTTGCGTGAGGAGCCTATGACTAATGGGCTTGGTCAATGAGGGCCTGAACCTCATTGTGTGCCCTTTGTGCAAAAGTCCACAGGCTAAAGCCTCTGAACAGGTGCAGTCCATTCCACCGGATCGCCTCCCTGCAGGATTGTTAAGATCAGGGAATGTCTTTCATCCTGTCTTCTTTCTGTTAATGATTAGGAATGATCAGTTCTATTAGTGTCTTTTTGGGGGGGAAAATGTCAAAACTAGGTTAAAAAGAAGTACCATAATTTCAAAGAAAGAGGCTTTGTGCTTCTATGCCAAATTGTACTTACCCATAAAATGTGAAGTCTAAAAAAGCGTCTTGCTTTGTTTGAGCAAATTGTGATACGTGGATTAGTAAACAATACACAATGGATGTTTCTGATTTATCCCTGAAAATGTGAATTTGCTTGATTTGTTTCTTTTTCTTTCTACTTTGAACAGGCTTGTCTGTTAACCTGATAGAACCTAAAGCAAGTGTCTGACACTCTTCCCTCTTAGTATGAGTGTGCTGTATCCCTTTCCCTGCGTTAATTCCAATTTAATTGCCAGTTGCCTCAAGGCACTTCAATAACAGTAACAAATGATTTGATTTAGTGGACCTCATCAGACTGCATTTTAAATGCGACACAGCAACCCCACTTGAATTCCAATGAAGTGCTGGCACAGTCCTCTGTTTACTAATGATCCTCCGCTGGAGATGTCTGATTGAATCTGAGTCAGGAGCAATGGGACCTGCTAGCTTTGTAAATGATCTGCAACCTGAGCAGACAGAGAAATAAGGACCTCATAATCTCACATTAAAGCCTCACTCTCCAGGACATGCACATTATGTCCAATGCAGCTGATTAACCAGTCCCTCAGTCTTACCACACATATGAATTTGCATCGGTGTGAATGCCAGAATGGATTTGAGTGCTGGCGTACGCAGCCTGTAGATCAAGTGTTGACTGCATGACAACCAATGGATCTTCTTCACATAGCCATTTTGACTTGAGCTACCCTGCCAGCGACTCCCTATCTGTATTCCTCTCCACACTCTGTGCAACAGGAAAGCAGCCCCAAAGAGATGCCAGGTCACACACAGGATTAAACTGGATTGTGTTTTTTCCTGCAGTCCTGCCTTTAATGGCTTGATATCACTACTTAACATTCTGCACAGAGCGCATAGTGTAGGCATCATTTAGGGTGGAGCTACTATCAGCCGCTCTTTGAGCACAGAGACAGAGGACTTCACAGGCTGGAGCTGACTCCTGATGGGGAATGAAGAGAATAATTACACATCTAACACACCAGGAAGGAGCCATTGATTGTGTGATTGGCATGCTGTGCATTGTGTGGGAAATTCTTAAAGAAAACAATGACTTTCATGGTTTAAAATAGAACGTATAAAGACTCACAGTTGAAAGTGCCTCTGGGCTTTTAGGGGAGTTAGTTTAGGTAGAGGCACTTGCTCTTTGAAAGAAGCTTTTCCCTCAGAGGACTCACACAAAGTTGAAGTGACCCAGTTTCCCCACTTAAGGCCCTGTCTGTGTATGGTACTGAAATAACTGTGTCTGTGTCTTGTGCGTTCTCCAGGGACTGACATGGCGGTGTTCTGTCTGCTGTGTGCAAAGCGCTTCCAGACCCAGAAGGCCCTGCAGCAGCACATGGAGGTCCATGCAGGCATGCACAGCTACATCTGTAGCCACTGTGAGCGCCCCTTCCCCAGCCACACGACCCTCAAAAGACACTTGCGCTCGCACACGGGTAAGAGACAGATCACTTGCACCATCATCGTTATCTACGGTTCCATAAAACATAAACATGTGGTGTCAAACACATGCATATGTTGGAAAAGAGACAGCTGTATTTATTTTTGTATATGGGTTAATTTCCTTAGGTTACTTGGCTTTAAGGTTTTAGTCAATTTGCATGCATCCTCTCCCACCCTCCTTTTCCCTTCTCTATAAGATGACTCACCTCTCTGATGACAGCACTGTACCGTTATGGCCGGTGCATATTTTGGGCAATTTCATCCTGTTTATATTTTGGGTTCTTAGACAGCCTTTGGGCTTCTGCAATTCACGGCTGTCAGTTCTAGTGTGGTTCACCCAAAATGATAGAGGAAACCCAAATAAATATTGAAGGAAAAGCAAATGGAAATGACTTGTCTGTGTGTTCTACCGAGGGTGAGTCTTAGTGCCGCAGGAGACGGAGAGATATTTACTGAAAAGATGTCCCCCTTTCTTCTTTTACCTTAAATAACACTCCCAGCTGTCACGACGGCTTGATGTCTAGACAGGAGAAATACATAATTGATGTGAAGAGACAGAAGTGAAGGGAGTTTTGGCCATGGCAGCGTATCTTGTTTGTATGCCATTCTGCTTGGAAGTAACATTTTGTAAATGTCATCTGCTCCACAGTGGGGTGGGGGATTGGGGAGAATCGGCCTGTAATGAGGAGAGCAATGTATCCTCTGACTTGGCTGTTGCTGTGGACACTGAGATAATGAGGCACATAGGTCATTGGAGATGAGTCAAATCCTCAGCCTAGGAGAGAAATAGATTAACTACAGTATAGAGAACAGAGCAGCACATGCCTGGAGGACTTTTATTAGCTATTAGCAGACAGCCAAGAGGAGTGTCCTCATGTCATAACATTAGCAACGTCTGAAAGCACATTATTTCCCTGCTTGATATGCATGTGCAGAAAGGGCTCTGTGACTATTTGACCTATGCAGCTACATATGCGCCATACCATGTCGTGCCAAGGATGAAGTTAGCCTTTTAATGCGATCTCACGATAATGGGCTGTGTTGGCGTTGTGGTGACACGACTGTGTTTTCAGGCGATCACCCGTTTGAGTGTGAATTCTGCGGGAGCTGTTTCAGAGACGACGGCACGCTGAGGGGCCATAAACGCATCCACACGGGAGAGAAGCCTTATGAGTGCAACGGCTGCGGGAAGAGGTTCAGCCTCAAACACCAGCTAGAAACACACTACCGTGTACATACAGGTGAGAGTCCAGAGACAAAAACACACTCAAACATACAGGAGAGCAGGGTCTTCAAGGTATTTTAGTGCTACTAATAGGGCTGCATTATTCAGTATCTTTAAATTTAAAAAAGGATAAGGCTGCTGATATTCTATATTTTTTTATGGTCAACAAATCCAACAAAAACTACCAACAATTAATTGATTCAACTGACAAACTCTAACATAACTTATTCCTCCAAAAGACTGCACTGGGTGACATGTTGCCTCATTATGATGAACACAGCCACTGTAGTTTACTTTGACTCAATCCCACATACACCGTCCTGCTGCGTAAATACTCACTAAATGTGTCTTAGTACGCAGCTGAAAATAGTCCCTCACAAATGTAGTTTTTACTCCTGTTTGAGTAACGTTTGCTAAAAACTACAGTGCCCAGCTGTTTTAGAAATTATGTAGCCTTTTTTTAAAAGTTAGAATTATATATTTGTGACCTGTTTCTCAAAGATTTACATCTTCACTTGAGACAAATTGGCTTGAAGCCACAGAGAGGGTAGGGACACAGGGCTGTTGACAATGAGAGAAATATAGAATAATGCCTTTTTTTCTTTTTTTTTTACTATTTCTACAGCTAAAATGAGTGTCCTACAAAAATGTTTTTAGTATAAGAAAATAAATTACATTTATCATAAAGGGCATTAAAATTTTTATTGAAATTGAGACTAAAAACCGTAAATCCTAACCACTAAATTTGGATGGTTTAGCAGCTTTCAGAGCTGTTTTATGGAAGAGGAAACTTTATACTTTTATACTTCATATAAAAACACCATTAAACCTTTGAATTAAATCATTAAAATGTGCAATAAGTTTAAATTTTATTTCAGGTTACATTTACTGACTGCCATCTGATTCCTCGCTGAGGTCAGAGAGAAAACCTCTGTCGTATTTACGGTGGATGACGGCGACTGGCAAATATCTAATATCAAACTGAAGGCAAACCGATATAGGTCTAATCCTAGAGCACAGACACTCACACCACGCGCACACAAACACCACACAAAACCACGGCAAGTACAGTGGACTGAAATGGAGGTGAATCCCGTTTCACCTGGCAGGCCTTTGGCTCCGGGTCTACAAGGTTAATGCTGCATTGTTGAATTTTTCAGGTGAGAAGCCATTCGAGTGTAAGCTGTGTCACCAACGGTCCAGAGACTACTCGGCTATGATCAAGCACCTGCGCACTCACAACGGAGCATCTCCGTACCAGTGCACCATCTGCCAGGACTTCTGCCCGAGCCTGGCTGCCATGCAGAAGCACATGAAGGGCCACAAGCCAGAGGACGTGCCGGCGGACTGGAGGATAGAAAAGACTTACTTGTACGTCTGTTACGTCTGAGCAGGACTTGGACCCCCACGCACAGTCTGACACACACACACACACCTTGTCACTGTTGTGTGAAAACCTCGTAACTCCAGTGTTGCTGATTTTTCATGCTGAACACATGTGTCTCTATGGGTTTAAAAAAAAAAAAAAATTCAGACTCTTTTTGGATAAACTGAAAAATGCATTGTGGGAAGTTTTCATTCTGGGAGATACAAGGTTTTTACCTGACAACAGAGACATGCAAGCACGAATACACATTTGTGTACACACTAGGGCTGCTACTAATGATTATTTTCATTATTAATTAGATTACTAAGTGATAAATCGTGATAAAAATGTCAGAAAATAGTCACATTTTGGTGACAAGGTGACATCAAATAACTAGTTTTGTCCGACCAACAGTCCAGTCCAAAGAGATTCACTTTACAATGATATAAAACAGAGAAAAGCAGCAAATTCTCACATTTTGAGAAGTGAAAATTTTGCATTTTTCCTAAAAAAAATGGCTTAAATGAACAATTGATTATCAAAATTGTTGACAATTAGTTCCCTGACTTTTCAGCCCTAGTGCACACAGACACACACTCTCCCTCCCGCACACATACAGTTTTGATAATAACTGTATCTCTAATGGATCCACTGTGGTTCAAATCAATGCCACAATGGCTGCGACTGCTGACCTGTATGTGTAGCAGGAGCTTTTTGATTGATTGCTAAACCATCAGGCAACCGGAGTCATCTTCTATGATTGTGCAGTAGATGTTGAAAATAATTCCACAAAGGCTTGATTGGCTGAACTTTGCAACATTTTCTCTCCTAAATTCCCGTGACTTCTCAGTTTTTTTCCTTTCTGCTGTTGGATTTTTATTTTGGAGTTGTTTATTTTCTGCATGTTTTACTTGAATGGCTGCCACGTTTTGACCTCATAAGCTTGATCTCTTTAATTGCCTTGTCTTTCTTGCAGTGGGTGTTTTTGTTTCGAGGTAGCTGGCTTACAATTTGAGTTTCTCTTGCAATGTAATAGGTTTTGCTATTTATATGTTGTTTATTTGTTACCAAATATGTGCTGGTTTTCATCACACAGTCGGTGTCTCTTGGGATGATTTCTAGTAGAGCGAGCTCTACCTCTCCTCACTTTTCACCGTTTGTTTTAAACCTACTGCAAATTATTCATCCATCAGTAGTTTTAATTTTCTAACAAATACATCAGAATTTAAATGGTCAAACAGTGTGTAAAAAACAGCCTCAACATGGCTTTTATGTGTAGTTTTTTATCATGAACTATATATAGATGTCTTATAAAATCACAGAATCAGAATTTTCTAGGAGAAAATTGAAGAAAACGTGAAAAGAAGTCGTCGGTTTTTTTTTTACAAAACCTGAAAAGAAAATTCTGACATTGAATCACTATGAGCAGGTTATTGTCAGTTGTAGTGTAGCTGTAATGTACAAACTGTCATGGTATGTTATTCCCTTATGTGAGCCTAACACAGGCCTTATAGAGTTAAACATGTTGTATTTTTGTATTACAGTAATTTGCTATCTGTTTACATTTGGTATGATTTGAGAAACATCTTAATGTGTGTGTTTTATAAGTCTCTGATTTGATTAAGATCCCTCCCTTGTGCCTCTTTTATAAGTAGAGCATTGATGTGCTTGAGTACATGGGTCTGTGCTATTGGTAGTTGTTTCTGGGTGTTTGTTTATTGTTACTTAATTAAAGATAGACTGCCATGTAGATCCACTTTGTCTGAACATTGCAACTGGAAGCAACATACTGTGATAGTGGCTGATACTCTGAGACAAGCGTGTACTTTTACATCAAAAATTGCTTGGAACTTGCATCAAATTGTTCCCTTCAAAGTGACAATGGACTGAGATCTTTGGATGAAAACAGTGTGTATAGCAGATCTTGGCGTCTGTGGGCATTACCAATGCCTTCTTAAGTAGCCAACAACACTCAGTGCCATGAAAACACACATTCACTGTATCTATTCTACATGAACATGCACTATAAATGGATTTCCTTGGTGGACCAAAAGAAATAGAGCACTTTTGTTTGAAAAGGGTTTTTTCTTTGATCTTTCTATGTTGTGATAATGCAGATGTCCTTTTATTTGATGTGTCCTAGAAGGATGTGATTAGCATTGTTTAGATTATGTCAATGTCTGTCTACCTCAGGGCCAGATCAAAGCTCGACCTGGTATCCAATCAGGGTTGTTCTTCTTGCCATGTGTGCAGTAAAATCCCTCTTCATTACAGCTTTGTAACACAGTGTGTGAAAGTGTTTTCTCAGTGTGGATTCAGGCACAACTCTGTATGCGTCAGTGTTCGGTGGCATGGTTAAAAAAAGAATAAAACAAGTTACTATTTTATGCATCTTGTCTCATTTGCCTACTGCTTCTGTTGTCTGCATTCAATATTGAAACTCTGTATGGCAGTGGTTCCCAACTTTTTTTGTCTGATGTACCCCCACCGCCCCTTACAGATGAACTCACCCCTTCATCAACACCACCCGTCACCGCCCAAATGTGTTCATTTGAACAGATTTTAAACTGAATGGTATTTAACACAATTAATTATATAAAAGTGGATACTGTTATATTTTTTTCATACAATTGAACTGTCAGGGTCTGACCAAGTTTGCATTCGTACTTTTACCACTTGAAGTGGTTTGTTTCAACCATTTATTCATTAGTTTTAGCTAACTATTTTAAGCATTTATCCATTACTTTTAGCTATTTCAACTGTTTATCCATTACGTTTAGCTAACTATTTCAAGCATTTATCCATTACGTTTAGCTAACTATTTCAAGCATTTATCCATTACTTTTAGCTAACTATTTCAAGCATTTATCCATTACATAACTGTTTCAACTGTTTATCCTTTTTCAATTCAATTCAATTTTGCTTTATTGGCATGAATGTCACAACAACAATATTGCCAAGCGTCAAGAATCAATGAAACAAAATAAATACACTTCATAAATTAAAGCAGGAAAAGAGTAGCACAGTTTTGTTCAAACTTGCTCTGTGTGTGGTGTGTGTGTGTGTGTTTATATAAGCAGTAAACAAACAAACAAACAACAACAACCACAAAGATCATTATTCATTTTCTATTTTCATCTGAGTTTCCACTGGCTGCTCTCAGGTCATGGCATGAGGAGATGAATTTTGCATTTCACATTTGGGGATTTCTCCCAGTAAATAGGGGAGTTTCTGCATGTCTGTTTTGGATTCAAAGTCAAGATATATTTTTGTTATATTTGGGAAATGTTTCTCCCTTAAAGTTTGGTACTTTGGACATGAGGTGAGAAAGTGTAGCTCTGTCTCTACCTCGTGTCTGTCACACTGGGAACAGAGTCTCTCGTCCTCTGGCAGCCAGCTCTGTGTATGGCGACCCTTTTCTATGGCTAGGCTGTGTTCACTGAGTCTGTACATTGTGAAGACTTTTCTTAATGTAGGAGTTTTTATCGTGGTCAGGTAACTTGCTAGTGTGAATTCTCTTTTAAGGGCCAGATATCATTTTATTTATTTATTTATTTTACTTTTAGGTAACTATTTAGGCTTCCCTGCTCTCTTGCTAACTAGTTTTCATCCAATATTAATCGCAACACTTGGTGTTCAGGTCTAGGTTTAAATTGTGATTTCTATCTTTTCAAATCATTTGAGCTTAAGTCTTTCCACGTACAAAATGGCACCAGCACCCCTGGGGTACATGTGTCCCTTGGGAATCACTGGTCTAACTCCTCTCTCTATAGCCTCTGTGGTCCTAATTCAAGCTTTCACTTTTACAGCGCTGCTATAGCCCTGCCCATCATCTGGACAAAAACAATGCTGCTGATCCCTCTTAACGGTTTATTGGCTCCTACCACAAACCTTCACAGTCTCAAGCTGTTTATAGAGTTTATGTGTCATCTGGGCAACTTGCAAACAGCTGGAGTCACTCCAGGCTCTGTGGTGACCTCTGATGGCATTCTGCCAGAGCCACAGCTGGCCCGTGTTTTATCCCAGATGTGAAAGGAGCTAAGAATCAGTATATCAGGTCTGCCACTGCTCCCTGCACAGCACAGTGAAAGTGAGACCTCTTAATTACAAATACTGGCAGTATTTACTGTACAATTTTTTGATGTTGGGTTTTTATGTTTGCCTAATGCCTTCGGGATTTAACAGGTTATTGTGCTAGTGCAATGTGTTCCTTTGGTTTCCTTTTTTATCTTCTTGATTTTACCATTAAATATCCTCTGAGTATGCTGTGAATGTTTTATTGTGTAATCTATTTTCTAGCTATATGACTTCAAGCCCGTCAGCTAAATTCCAGCCTGCAGTGTTTACAGTTTCTCTCTACAAAGATCGCACTCATCTCTTGTTTTCTAAAGCTCTGTGTTTTTTCAGCTCACTCAATTTTGCCACAGGGATAATTTACAGGATACGACTCCATTTGCTTCTTTCCACTAAACTCATGTCCACTGATCAACAGCGTAAACATTGTGAAAATATGTGTAAATGCTGTTAGAAGAAATATCTTTAACAGTGCTGATACCCAAAAGGATATTCTGTAAACTGACCAGGTCATCAGGCAGGTCTTGAACACTTTTTTGTTTATCTTGTTCCCCCGAAAGGGTCTCAAGGTTCATCTGAGGGATAAAAATCTGTTTTCTTCTATATAGAATTATGTATACTTTGCTTGCTGTTTCTCTAGTAAAAAATTTATAATTTTACCTCTTCAGGTCTCATCAAAATTATTCAAATTAAACCTGACAAAAGAAAAATCACTCTTTGCTTGCAGACATATGAAACCGATGACGAGGGGTCGCATGATGATTTGCTTTATTTTTAAAAAGGGTCACAAGCCAAAAAGGATGGGAACCACTGACAGAAGCAATAATTGGTGGGAGACGCAGGGCACCAAACTCAAACTCCTGAACTTGTTGGCAGAGCAAACGCAGAACACATGATTCACTTCAACCATCCAAGGTTCAGCTTCCTGTGAGAGCATATAAACAAAGTTTTGACACCACAAGGACTCAGAGAGTGCTTGATGATAAGAGAAATCGAATAAATTAGTACATCAAACTGCAATTTCAAAAGAGACGACCCAATTGAATTTCCTTTAAACAAAACAGCTATTGTTTTTCTGTGAAATCAAGTATTAATGTATATGTTCTGACAAATTAATTTACACCATCTATCATCTATTTATTTGTTACCCGTAACCTATTTTATTCATTCATTTATTGATTGATTGATTGACAGATTGATTTGTCTCTTTTATTGTCCAATTAAATCCCTATTTATAATTTGCTTTATTGTTCGCTGTTAAATTGATTGCTTTATGGCCATTTGTAAGATTTTCACAACCTGAGGTCTTGACAGTAGATCCAGTGTCATATGTTGTTGATCACTGAACTCACAACCAGAGCAGATGGGGGTTGAGTGCCTTGCTCAAGGGCATTTAGAAAGTCAACAGCAGCAGTAAAAAGTGTGGGAAAAGCTTTTAGATTTTTCTAGTGGATCCAACCATCTGGTCTGAAGAATTTCCTTCTAACCTTCTCCAGCTTTCATTTCCTTACTAAGGAATTAATTTAGCTTTGAAGCAAATATGTAGTTTGGACTCCGCCAAAAATGACAATCACCTCTGTAACCCCTCCACCTCTGATCTCCAACTCTGCCTTCGGTGCACGGCCACGCTCAGTGGAGGAGCAGATTGAGTGGGAGCCAGTGTTAATGTAATCTCCTCTGTTTAATTAGAGTGAGCGTGGTGGGCAGCTAAAGCAAACCACATTACCCACCATCTGGTGGGGAGCAGCTCTGCTCTTACCCACCCTCACTATCATTAGCCTCTACAAGACAAGACACAAACACATACATGACAGCTATTTATTCATCCTGCCACTTTCAATACAGACACAACTGCACACCATTTAGTGGCCATGATGAGGCCATACTCGCTTAGACCTGTCATAAATGTATTGTTGTGTAATTACAATATGCTTCACACTGAAACATCCAAATTACAATAGCTGTCAAAGACTTAAGACAATAAAAGCCACAAACTGTCCAGCACAGGTGCTCTATAAAACAGCATCTGGCTGTTTTTCTTGGATATTTCTGCTCCACTTTCTCATCAACTGTGACCTCTAACAACACAGTCAACATACTGAAGAAGGAAAAAGTCTACATGAGCAAGTTATTTCAGACTTTTGGATGAACATGGTACTGCTGTATCTTTACACAAAAATTAATCCAGTTTTTACTTTGTTTTAACTGCATGGTAATCCTCGGCAGATCTTAAATGGAAGTCTTTAAGTCTACCACAAGAGGGCAGTATGCTACCACAGCTAACATCCAGCCCAGACTGCAGGCAGGGCTCAAGCACAGAGGATTTACTGCTCCACAGACGGCAGAGCTCACTGGCAGCCAGCAGAGCAATACAATTATTGAAGCACAGAGGAGAGAGCCTGGCAGTGTGTGTGTGTGTGTGTGTGTGTGTGTGTGTGCGTGTGCGTGTTGAGATAGAGGGGGCATAGATTAGAGGTGTCTGCCCTCACCCTGTGCTGTATCATGACCTGGACAGTTCACAGCGGGCTTTACCTCTTGAACACATGATTGTGTCATGACACCACACACATGCAGAGCCAACAACCTCAGCCATGCTTTGGCAATGTTAAAGGTCCATTCAATCATTTTTGACCATATGAATTTGAGGTCTGGTTCATTCCAATAATAAAAGAGTTTAGCTTCTAGATCAAAATAAGCATTTTACCCATGGCCATATGGTTTGTCTGTGTCCATATTTTTCAACTGCAATTGCGATGTGACTTGCACTTTCTGGGGATGCCATTATCATGTTCATATTCACAGCGAATAAATGTCCATAAATCAGCTTAGAATAAAAAAAGATGCTCTTTATAACTCCAGAACTTGCCTGAGAATCATCATGTAATCCAGTGACAGTTGTCTGTGCATCCATAGATACAATGCAACAAGAACTGCTAATAGCTAATTTGGCATTACTTTTAATGGTGTTAATTTGCCAAAATGTAAACAAAGATAAGATTTTAAAAAAAAATGGGGCATCATGGGGAGCGCAGGTCTTTCCGAGGGGGGGTCCACAGTGTCACACTTTGAAAACCAATTCAATACAATTACTACAGATTCAACCAAAACTTTAACAGTATCAGCAAACTGTACTAACTTCAATCCATCACTTGTTGATCCTCTATTATATTAAAAGATCTGTTGATCAATTGTGTAATAATAAATTCCATCTTTTTTCTTTAAATTTTGTTGGGTGAACCTTTTGTTAACATTAGGACAGTGATTCTCCACCAGGTATACGTGAGGGGCAGTTACCAAAAATCTTTAGTATATTTATTCACAATAACCACTTTTATATATTTAACAGTGTTAAAGCAATAGTTTGACATTTTGGGAAATATGCTTATTTTCTTTCTTGCAGAGTTAGTTCATCTGTGCATTAAATATGAAGCAGCAGTCGTTTAGCTTAGCATAAAGGCTGGAAACGGGAAACAGCTAGCCTGGCTCTGTCCAAAAGTAAAACAAATCACCTGCCAACATAAAACCACAAATTTGTCATTTTCACTTCTGTTTTTGTACAGATTAAACAAACAAGATATAGCATGTTGATTAGTGAGCTTTAAAGGTGCTGATAGGCAGATTTTATTACCTTTGGACTGAGCCAGGTTAGCCATTAAGCTAAGCTAACAGGCTGCTGACAGTAGATTCATAATGTATTTTCTGAAAATCCTTTAAATAAGATCATCAGTTTAAAATCCATCCAAATGAACACATTTAGAGCCTGACAGGTGGTGTTAATGATGGGGTACTCAAACTCATCCAACAGAGATGAGGTGCTACGTCAGACAAAAAACAAAGTTAACCACTGCATTTGGATGGTGCCTTTAACATGCTCCACTCTGGCCTGCATCTATGGGCACTCCAACCTTTAATGGCCGTCTCTGCTGAGAGGTCACGGCCAACAGCATCAACGGCACAACTCTCACGACAGCTCACACATCAGTGAATCAGTTTTAAATGCCTTGGTGGGCTGGACTTTGGCAAAAAGCTGTTGAGGCAAAGGCTGTCCAAACCTTAAAAAGAAGCTTCCCTCTCTTCTGTTCAGTTAGAACCTAATGTGGGATTTCAGAGAGGGCACAGAGAGACTGCATCTGATGTTCAAGGTTTGGACACCGAGAGAGGCACACATACTAATGGCTGAGATAAGAGTGGAGCTGATCAAATCTCACTACACCAAACAGGGAGAGTGCTTCCCCCTCAGAGTGGAGAAAGATAGATCTAGCTCCAAACTGGGCTGCAGCCAGCCTCTTCACAGTGGAGCCTCAGACTGTGGCACATGAATAAATGAATGAACGTAGGCCACACCGGGGCGTCTGCGACACCCCCCGCGCAAGGTGACAGACTGTTATTGTTGTGGTCACGTTGGAGGGATTTACTCATGAAATTTAAATTTCTGATCAAAAGATGAGCATGAGCCAAAGTCCAGTGAGTTACTCATTAAGATACAATACTTTTTACTGGCCTAGATAGCTTTGTGTCTGTTTATTAAGTGAAATATGTGTGATAACCTACACTCACACAGTCCTATAGAACAACCCTGCCATAAATCCGTTTTCATGAAGTTATGTTTTTTGTTGTTGTTTTAAAAGAGGTGTTGATTAAACTTTATAATCATTTTGGAGGCTGTAGTTTGTGGTGTTGCTGAATCGCTCTGTGTTGCACTGAGAGAGGTGTGTCTCTATTATTTTGTCCACCACATTTATATCAGAGGGTAGACTAAGTGTAACTGCATGGGGCTGCAACTTCTTTCATTATCAATTAATCTGTTGATTATTTTTTAGATTATTTGTTTATAAAATGCCAGCTAACATCTTCAAATTGCTTATTTTGTCCGATCAACTGTATATAGATATTTAATTTAAGATAAGATATTTCAGTTACAGCAAAATCCTCTTATTGGAGAAGCTGGAGAACATTCGGCATGTTTGCTTGATAAATGTCTTAAAATGACGACTCAGTTATCAAAATTGTTGGCAGTTGTTTTCTGTCAGTCCACTAATAGTTTCGGCACTAGTAGAATCAACAGCTCTCTAAAGAACTTTCAACAAAAACTGAACATTATAACCTTCATGAAGTTTTTATGCATGGCTGTTGTATTAGACTGCATTAGTTTCAGTGGGTGCACCTAATAAACTGACAAATGTCTGTAAAATACCTATATTAATAATAAGCATAACCTTCCAAGTGAGGACCAGATAACTGGAATTTCCCTTTAAAATCATGAAGAACAATGTTGATGAATGTCAACAAAAGGAGGAAAACAAAACATAAAATTGTTGTGAAACTGATTTAAAATACTTGGCTAATTGTTCATATCCAGGACTACACATTATTCCACAAAACAAGGATGCATTAAGGATAAACAACTATATCATGGATGAACTGATCAGGCATATGCATATCCCTGTATGAAAATGTCTTTATTCATCTTCCTCAGATGATTTCTAACAAAGTGAATGGCAGCTCTGTAAATCACTGTTTACTCGTCTGTCTGAGAAAACCAATTTCACCAGAAGAGGGAGACATCAAATCCCTGTGAAAATTACCAAACAGCAGCTATGTTCTCCTTGCTCCTCTGTTTGCCTCTGCAGGAGAACAATTGAGTGCAATGCTAATATTGTCAAACATTATTAACCTCACAACCCCAGCGATATGAATTTCAGCTGCTGCTCCATCACATGCAATTCACGCCACTGCTGCAATGCTCATTACTGTCTTTGAGTTCCAAATAATTCCATATGACACCTGTTAGATGAGCCAAATAGATCTGGGTCATTTCTTGGATTTGGCCTTGACGGTCGGACGTGGAGGAATTTTCTTCCTGGCAGTTGTTCCCTTCACCTGGACCCTGATTAATCCCACAACACGGCATATGGGAGATACATAAACAACCTTTGTGTCAAAAATTCAATGTTTCTTCTGAGAAGCGACGTGAAGACAGGCTTTGATCTCTCTAAAACAATTTTCTCACCACGCTTTCCTCATCTCAGGGGTTAATTATTCTTACTATTTTTAGAGTTAATGATTCCTTTTTGAAGCCACTCAAGTCACCTTTTCTACCGTGCGTAAAACAAAGTAGATATTTGAAAAACAATTCTGACAAAAACAGTCAGACTGAGTTGGTTTAAAGAGTGAGGAGAGAAGAGAAAGTCTCATCTGTCAGCGGGCAGACAGAACAGACTTCATTTTGTTCTTGAGTGTTGAGAGAGGATAGCTTTTGGATTCCAAATGACGGGGATTTGACATGATGTGAGACTTTTCAACAATCTGCAATAATGACCTTTTCTCAGAAGCTACAAACTGTCAGGTAATAACATGTCTCAGGTGAAAATGGACAATCTTTTGGCACAGGTAAAAAGTGTTACCTAGCAACCCTCGGTGTCCTGTCAATAGTCAGCTTGGAGGCATCTCTGGAGATGCTCCCCCCCTACAAAGACCTGGTTCAGCTTGCTTCCACAGGCCCCATGAACCCCCTGGACAAACAACAGCCTCATTCTCTGCACCACTGCTGACCTCATTGTCTCTTTGTGAAGGGAAAATCCAGAGTTGCATTCTGTTAAATGGCAAATGGTGCATCAACTGCGAGCGGGACAGACCTCTCTACCTCCGGCACAGGCCTACAGATGAGCACGGACACCGCCGCCTTTTCCTCAGCACTGTACGCAAGGAAAACATGGTAAGGGAGGGAGACTAAATATTCACTACACCTTTCTCCATCTGTCTAATGTATGCAATCCTGACAACAACACCTCGTTTGTATTGTCACCTTCACTTGCACCCTCACAATTTACAGTAACAGCTGCTGCTTACACATGTAATGTTCACTTCAAACTTGTATCACACTTGTTTCTGTCACATGTACTTATGTTTTATTTATTTTTTTTACAATTCATGTGCATCTTATGACCTGTGCTGTACATCTGTACTGAATTTCTAAAGTGCACTTGCACTACATCCAAAATTACATGTTTAGCTACACCCAAGTCCTACAGCAATACGAGAGAGCAGATGGTATGGCATTTATTTAGATGGATTTTGTACTGCATTTGTATAATACTGAGTCTGCATCTCACATCTATAGAGAGCTTTATTATAATTACTGTAATACTCTCAGTATGTTCCTTATAGAAACAGCTGCTCCTTGGAGAGTAAGCCCGACAAACACGCACATACACACTCCAGAGTGCTCAAACTTTTCTGAAAACAGGAAATGCTTTTTAAGAAATTTTTATTTGATAACATTAAGGGGGATATATGTGACACACACACACACACCTGTGCACACCTACAGCTCTGACTCCTTACATCTGGACTGGTCAGTGGTGGTTATTATCCAGGATTACAGGGCTCCTAATTAAATCTGACAGAGCCTGACAGGTTCACTGTTGTTGAGGAGCAGATGGTCAGCAGGTAGGTTTTGTTGCAAATGAGCAAACTTGCCAACATTTTATCAAACAGGAACAAGCTGTAAAAGAGGTCTGACGTGCCAACTGTACTTCCTATAGAGTCTTGATGGAGACACATTATCAGTGATTGAGAACCCGGCGGCTGTCAGCCATCATTTCCAGTCAGAGAAAACAGCAGGAGTGGCAGCGACCAAGGGAGTGCAGGGCTGGTTAAAAGGGATTCATTCCACAACCCATGGTAAGCCCCAGTGGTGCACCACCTCATGGGCAACATCAGACTACAACAACAAATTTGCAATAACAAAATAAGACTTTGCATGGAATCAAATCATCTACAGTGCAGTGATGAGAAGTAAAGCAGTGCTTTCTTACAGAAATGTCACAGTGTATATTGTGCATGTCTATTATATAGCTTATTACTTTCTGCTTCTGCCTCGCTGCTGTACTATATACTATGTAACAGTTGACATTTAATCATTCTTCCCAGCTCATATCTGGATCAGAAGGCATTAACTCTTGTCATAATTGTTGCTTTAGCTCACAGACTGGTGAGGCTGCTGGCAGCAGTGTGTGCAGTTGGACTCCTGGGAGGCTTAGCTGTAGGTGTCTGGTTTCTAGGTGAGTCATTGTGTCGAGAAAGAATCGCTAAATTGGCTCAACAGTAACCAGGAACTGGAAACGAATGTACTAAATGTCTAGTTACAGCTGCTCAAGCTTCTGTAGCCTGTATTTTCAGGTTTCACTGCTACTGTTTTTGAGGCCAATACATTGTCAGCATTTGAAAGTTTAAAAAAATTTGATATAGGGCTGCAACTAATAATAACTAACTAAACGATGATGGAACCATTAAATGTTTGGTATTTTTGCTTGATAAATGACTTAAACCATTAATCAATTATAAAAATGGTTGCAGATGAATTTTCTTTTGATTGACTACTCGATTAATCAACTATTTGTTGCAGCTCTAATTCGAGAGCAATATGTTAGCTAATATTTGCTTTTCAATTTAAATAAACACATGACATATGTAAATATTTTTGAAAAGGTTCCCTTAAATTTGTTTTTTAAATAATTCTGACCAAGATACAAACTGAGGAAGACATTTTACAGTTGAAACATCTTGTCGGTGCTCTCTGGTGGACAAACTATGTAATGGTGACACCGTTTCTTAATTATCTCCAACATCTCTTTGACATTTCTGTACTGCAATTTCTTGTGAATTATGATATATGTTGATACTGAGATATCTGTAGTCTGGTACTACTATGTAATATTGAAATTTGTTTAAATCTTTAATTGATTAATTATTCCCATTTGTACTACAGTAAACTTTTAACAGGAAGCAAAGTAATTCAGAACTTTGCTTCCCATGTCACCAAAAATGATTCTACAGCTTCATTGGTAATGGATTTAAGAAAATAAAGATCCCTAAAATTTGCATCAATAATGGCACATCAAACTATTTTAAAAGAACTTTGTCAAAATGGGTAATTCATTAAAAGGGGTACTGATTTTTCACATCAATTTCAATTTACATGTCATGAGTAAATTTACTCTGATGGGAAATGTAGGAAATGTAGGATCCAGTGTTTTTGGAGCTTTACCAATACTAGGCACTAAAATCAGGATGTAATACTAAATTTGATTTATGTTTTAGAACAGGCAAAAAACAAAAAAATAGAGTTGGAGTACTGTTTTAGTGAGCTTTTTTTCTCAGAAGCACTCCTAGATATTAATCCTATAATATTCCATTACATCCTCTTCTGTGGAGTAAAATCTTATTGCTCTACCAGACCGGGATTGTCTGTTCTGGGTACTAATTCAGATAATCTGGTAACATTTAGTAAAAATGAACACATTTTTGCTGTCTGTCTCACTGGATAATTAAAAGACTGATTAACTACTGCACATCTTTATCTAAATATAGTCAAACTTCTGCTGAGGCCTTCCTACTCCCAAAGTCCGGTGGGACTTGGGGACACAAAAGAGACGCCTTTCTGCAATGTGACAGAGGATATTTCCATCTCTGACCCCAGGAAAGGTCTGTGTTTCTTCTCCTCTCTGATGTTTGTTGGAGGCGGGCATTTGTTTCGCCGTTTTATGAATTAACAAACAGCGCAGGATTGTGTGGTAGCACATTGCTATGCAATTCATCATGCTCGGTCATGGTTCACCTCTGAAGTGATTTTTAGTTGAACAGTAACAAAATTATCATTCAGCAGCTGCTTCTTGTTGCCTTTTGTTCACTCTTGAGAGATGCCCATTGACTTACATGAAAACATCACAAATAATGACCCGTTTGTATTGACTACATTAGCATAGATACTTGTGTTTTTCCTAATCATTTCCCACTCATAGAAGAGGCTCGTTCATTACTGTTGACTGAGAGCTTGTCTCTGGAGGGATTTTCAATCAATCAGGTTCAGTGTTTTACAGAATCAGCCCGGAGAGCTCCCTCCTGGAGATCCAGCTGGGGAAGTTGCCCACCTGGCTGCCGGTGTGCTACGAGAGGTGGAACTCCTCACTGGGAACGCTGGTCTGCAGACAGCTGGGTTATCTGAGGTTTGCACTGCTGACAGGACCACACACCACCTCAGTCTTTAACACTGATTGAGACTGCAGCGCCCACTCACTAACTTATAGTTTAATCTTACCCTGCTTCGCCGAGGTTGACGGCTCAGCTTATTTATGATCTGCTAATACCTCATTTGCAATTTTGCTTCACACCATACGAGTCTGAATTATCTTAATACTCACTCCCACTCATTTTGCATATGTTCTCTTACCAGACTGACCAAGCATAAAGGAGTGAATCTAACTGATATCGGGCCAAACTATACTGATGGCTTCATACAAATTACCTCAGAACACAAGAGCAATCTGGAAAATATGTGGCAACTCAGGTAAGGCAATTTGTCTGAGGACATCATACTCATAATGATGCAGAGAAAATTGTTGCTACTAACACATTAATTATGCATCATTAGTTATCCAATTTATTTTCATTTAGGGGAAGCTGTATCACAGGGAAGGTTATCGCTTTGCAATGTTTTGGTGAGCATATTAAACTTAACTTTTTGTTTGACTTTGCACCCAACACCAAGCCCTGTAGTTCCTTAATAATACTTGAGAAAAAGTTTCATATCAGTGGCAGACAGAGTGAATAAATGATGCTACTTGCTGCAGCACTTTCTGACCAATCCAAGTCCTTGCTGATGAATGGATCTCTGTGCAGAGTGTGGGACACGAGCGAAGCTGCCCAGGATAATCGGGGGAGTCGAGGCCACGCTGGGCAGGTGGCCCTGGCAGGTCAGCCTCTACTACAGCAACCGTCACACCTGCGGAGGCTCCATCATCACCAGTCAATGGGTAGTCACAGCTGCCCATTGTGTGCACAAGTAAGACCAGAACTAAAGGTCCAGGGTTACAGACTCCATGAAGGAGAATTATCAGTCATTAACAGCTGCACTGTGCTGGAAACATGACAATTCTCTCTTATCAGTATCTGCCTCCTCCTTTCTTTCCTAAAATGTCAGCTACAGGCTGCCTCAAGTATCCAGCTGGATGGTCTACGCTGGTATTGTCACCCGCAGCTCGGCCAAAATGGCCCAGCACACGGGGTACGCTGTGGAGAAGATCATCTACAACAAGAACTACAACCACAGGAGCCACGACAGTGACATAGCCCTGATGAAACTGCAGACCCCACTAAATTTCTCGGGTCAGTCTGGGAGTCTCCTTGCAAGATAGCAGCACTTCAAAAACACACAAAAAATTCAATACCATGGCCTCATTTTACCGTTATTTTCTTATGTTGACACACTTCAGCAAATAAGCTTTCATAAGATCACCACAAAAGTCATATCCTCCTCCTCTTATAAAGAATAAGAGATCATTGCCAGGTGTGTAGGTTGTACTAACTTCTGTAACCATAATGAACAATGATATACAATTTTAATCAAAAGGATACAAACATATGTTGCACAACAACCAAAACATCTTATAGAACCAATTCTTTACACAAGTTCAAATGTAGGCGTACAACCTCAACAAAGATCCCCTCCAGACATGTTTAAAATTACTCTGCTTGAATAACAATTTGCACCTGATGTGTTTTTTCCACAAAAAAGTCAAATTACCTCTAAAAAAAAACTTAAAATGACATCTACTTCTTCTCCCTCATTGAAAAATCCAGAATCAATGAATATGCTAATATTTTTCATTTCAAAAGTTTAACTACTTGACACAAGATGTCTCCTACTTCACTGAAAAGTTGATTCTCAGTTTATGTGCACTGGAGGTTTCAAGTCCTCCCATCACACTTTTGTAAGTTGCATATTGGACCATGATTGGCTTCCATGTTATAAAATCAGGGTCGTTCGTACATGTCTTAAACTGAAATTTGTGCACAGAGAAACTTTCTCTCTTCAGCAGATTAATGTGAAAACAGCCTTCTACTGTCAAACTCTGCAAATACATCATTCTGCACAGTGAAGGTCAAACATCCAAGTGAAGTGTCAATAAACACTTTTTGAGTGATGGAGGACTTAAGGGCCCTAATTAACAATGACTTGTGAGCCCAACCATATTCAGAGTGCAAGGTAAACCTGAGGAAGCCGATTACAAGACAAAACCCCAACAGGGAAAAAAACAGTGTGTGTATGTCTCTCAAACAGTGTGGAAGAAAGTCTTAATAAATATAAAACAAATTCAATCCAAATTATCATGTTCAAATCTGTCAGAATTGGGATGTAAAGAAGCTAATTTTCTTTCTTTAACTAGATACAATTAGACCGGTCTGCTTGCCGCAGTACGACTATGATCTTCCAGGAGGCACACAGTGCTGGATATCTGGATGGGGATACACCCAGCCTGAGGGTGGTAAGATGCTACTTAAACAAATTCACATCTGCTGCAAGTCTAATTCACACATGATGACAGAGTGTGCCAAGTGTGTTGACAGGGCAGCCTTAAACATGCATCTTCTCTCTCAGTTCACTCTCCAGACACCCTGAAAGAGGCGCCGGTTCCCATAATAAGCACAAAGAAGTGCAACAGCTCCTGCATGTACAATGGAGAGATCACGCCTCGAATGCTTTGTGCCGGATACACGGAGGGAAAAGTGGATGCATGTCAGGTCAGATGCATGTTTTGAATGGTACCTTTAAAGACTCATCCTTGCTTCTGTGATTTGTTTACGGTGAAACGCTGGCATAATGAAGGCTGGGTATGTCTATATTGAACAGTGTTTGTGTCTACCTCTGCAGGGGGACAGTGGGGGTCCTCTGGTTTGCCAGGATGAAAACGTGTGGAGGCTGGTAGGGGTCGTCAGCTGGGGGACAGGCTGTGCTGAGCCCAACCATCCTGGAGTTTACACCAAAGTGGCCGAATTCTTGGGCTGGATCTACGACATGATGGAGGTAAACAGACGTTTTAGAAATTCTGTGGTAGAAGTATTTGAACACTACACAGGTACTTATATTTTTCCATTTTCTGCTACTTTATACTTCTAGTCCACAACATTTCAGAGGAAAAACCTTTTTACTCCACTACATTTATACTTTGTAGATCAAAATATTACATAGAAAATATATGATCAGCTTATAAAATATGATGCATTATGATTTAGACTAGAGTAGGGCTGCAACTAACGACTACTTTCATTATCGATTCATCTGACGATTATTTTATCTATTAGTCTAAAAAATGTGAAACAGTCAAAAGAGACCCTCATAATTTCCCAGAACCCAAGTTGACGTCTTCAAATTGCTTGTTTTGACCAACCAATAATCCAAAACCCAAAGATAATCAGTTTTCTATTATATAAGACAAAGAGCAGCAAATACTTTCACTTGAGAAGCTGGAACAGCAAATGACTGAAACTTGAAATTATAAAAATAGATGCTGATTAATTTTCTTTCTATTGACTAATTGTTGCAGCTCTTAAGTACCTAACAGCATACAGCATAAAGTACTTAGAATTGGCCTCACCTTGACCAACATTAAAACGCTGCTTACACAGTAAGTAATGTATCAATAATAAAAATAATGCAGTAATATAACACTGACAGGGGTCATTTGCCTAATGAGTACTTTTAAATTTAATACTAGATTTTTGCTGATAATGCTTCTGTTCCTCTGCTTAAGTAACTTTTTGAATGCAGGATTTTTACTCATAATAAAATATATATATTATATTGCTACTTTTACTTTGAGTAAAATATGACAGTATTTCCTACACCACTGCAGAAACATCAGAGGCGCCTTTCATACACAGCCATTATCATATTTCTTATATTATCAGAGACAGGAAGGAAATAGGAATTGCACAATGTAATATAAGTACAGTTTTTACACTGATTGATAATAATGACTGTTTCTGTTTTCAGAGTTACTGAGGAGGGCTCATGGAGCACAACAAGCAGAGGATGCTACTGATATTACTGTTTGAGACATTTGAAAATCATAGTTAATATTTTTACTTTAAATGTCCGTTATATAATGTACACATAAAGACAGACTGGAGACATCAAAATGCATTTTTACGTTATATTTTTCATGTACTGAATATAAATTATGCCTCTTATAAAACTGTGTCCAGTGTGATTATTGAGCTGCAGCGCTGCTTCTCACCGCCAGGTGGCACCTGTGTAGCGTTTCCGCTCATCTAGTTTCCATAGCAACCGACAACATTAGCTAAGCTAGCGTTAGTTGGTACTTTCATTTGAGATTAGCGAGTTTGTCATATTTTTTTTAATATTTAGAGCCTGTTTTAATAGCAACACTTACTTGTAACTGTAGACAAGCTGTTTTTCTAACTTCAACTCCAAAAACATCTGTGTTTCTCTAGCTAACTTAGTTGTTTTCTTATCAGACCGCTAGCTTAACTAGCTAGTGGCCAGTTAACGCTAGTGTTTGCCTGCTAACTCCAAAGACAGACATTCACCTTAAGATGTCCTACACTGGCAGTACAGAGGATGTTGTACAGCAGGTCAGCCAGTTTTGGTCCATGCTGGATGATCTTTCTCAAAATGACCCCGCAGCTTACCGCAAGTTCATTGAGAAACAGATGAAGGAAGGAGCTGAATCCAGCGCACCGCCTCAGCTCCACTCCTGTTTGTGCACTGAAATACTGGTAAGTTAACTACGTCGGTGGCAGCAGCTTAATAATAGTAAATAGTTAACTTTACTTTAGCCGTCAAGACTGCATAAACTATTTCTCACGACAAGCATTTTACGCCAAAGCAGGGAGAGCACAGGTGTGTCTCATTAATGGTGGCTGCGTTCCCTTTAGGTGAGCGTGCTCAATGCAGGTGTTGCACCAAAGTCTGCGACCCAAATGGGACGTTAAGTTACAGTATGTAGCCACTGCAAACGTTTTGTGCAGCACTTTATTACACACTTTTGCACTTTTGTAATAAGCAGCTGTAACAAATATTGTTCTCCCGTTGTATTTTGATTTTGATTGAAAAAAAAGATCCCATAAAAACAAATTTTGATAGCTGTGATGGCAGAAACTGGTCTGTGTATAACAGCACTAACACTTCTTTTGTCTTTTTTGTGTGGTTATGCCTCCAGCATCACAGAATCTGACAGGTCACATCAAAAATTGTGACTGTCAAAATACAATAAATGCACCATGTTGTTATATAAAATTTAAAAATGTGATAAAGACACAGAGTCTGATGGGTCACAGAATATAAAACCGCCCCTGGCATTGACACAAAAATGAAATGCAGCCATTACTAATGACAAGATGTCCGCTGTGACAAAGACGTATCAGGCTGATTTGAGAACTATCTACCTGTATGTCTACTAGAGCTGCAACTAAAGATTCTTTAAATTGTTGATTAATCTACACATTATTTTCTCGATTATTTGTTTGGTCTATAAAATGCCCACAGATAGTGAAAAAGGCCAATCACAAGCTCCCAAAGCTCATTGGAAATCTTTAAATGTCTTGTTCCATCCTAACGCCAGTTTAACACCTGAAAATATTCACTTTTGAGAGGCTGAAACCAGTAAATTGTCACCATTTTTGCTTTAAAATGTACTTATATCATAATTGTCACCAATTAATTTTCTGTTGATCGACTAATCACTTAATTTATATTGTTTTAGCTCTTCTGTCCACCCCTTAATACAAAACATCTGACCTTTACTGCACAGTTAAGCTGCCACACCTGTGTCTGTTTATAGGTTAGAGGTAGGGTGTGTTTTGACAGTTTTTTGACAGAAGGTACATCTGTGTCCTCAACAGGAGCCCAAGAAAGGGTCGCTGTACATCAACATATGCAGCTGGAAACGTGTGCCTGCACCTCAGGATCCCAGCAGGCCTTCACCTGTGTGTGCAGGAAAACTGGAAACAGACACAAATGAAGGTCAAGGTAAAGCTGTGCTGCAACACAAGCTACAGCACTGGCCTTTGTGTTACATGATGTAAACAAGAAAACTGGTAAATTGGTGTTTTTCCTTCGCAGGTTGGTACACTGTGTTGGATGTGGCATTAAACCCTGCAGTGCTACAGGAAAGTAAGAAAGACAAAACAGAAGTCTACATGCTGGCTCTGAGCTTTGTCCAGCAGCATCATGGGATGAGGTTATCTCAGCAGTACACTGTCGTCAGCTGTGGCCCAAAAAGTAGCCCAGATGACTTGCACCGCCGGCTTGGGGTTCGGCAGTGGACTAACACCTCCAAACAACCAGACACAGGTAGAGCAATAAGTCTTGTACCCGATAAGCTGCTACAAGCCCTTTATATTGGAGCTATTTCCCTTTGCTGTTGCAGGTGCACAATCTTTCACCTTCTACCACAGTTTCTAATAATCCATAGTGTTCCTTTTTACAGCCAGTCAGACCCCAGCTGCCCTTCTGCAGCAGATCTCCTCCCTACGCTCAGAGAAACAAGAGCAGGACCCGGCAGCCCAAATTATCTGTAGACCTGCGGAGCACAAAAAGAAGGAATTGATCCAGGTCATCTCCACCACGTCTGTGCAGCCTCAGAAGCCGGAGTACCAACTTGAGGTGAAGACTGATACAGCAGGAGCTGCTCGCAGCATGGAGCTGACAGTGTGGATGCCAAAGGTTGGCTCCATGTCAGAGTGCCAGCTGAGAATCTCCAAGGTTAGCGGTTACACACTCCCTTGAACAGTTATAATGAACCACTTTTGAATCCAATGTGTGTCGGTGCGTAGTTGGGTGTCATAAAAAATCTATAATTGGCCTGTTTCTACATGTGTGAGTCCTGCAGTGTGCTGAGTGCATGTTTCTCCGCAGGATGACGTCTTACTGGAAGTGGAGGATGTCTACTATTTGCTTTTGGAATTCCCAAAAACTGTAAATGAAGACACCGCATCTGCCGTCTTTAACAAGAAGAAACGAAGGCTTACTTTGAGAGTGGATGTTTTCTGACCGTTTGCCCTCATTGGAGAAACAAATGTACTCGGAGGTGATCAGTCCAGCTGGGAATGAGCCGAAGAAACTGTGAAGCTAGGAGTAAATTCTAACCAAAACAAACTAAATTCCTTCTCTGCAGTCTGAAAAGCCTTGTGAACACACTTGTGCTCTGACTCAAAACTTCAGCTGACAAACAAACAGTTGATCCTTTTCCAAAACCAAAATAATGTTTTTACAGAAACAAATATGCTGCGTCCGCCTGTGCTGTGTGGGTTGATCTGCAGCTGCAAATCTAACTCTTAACCTAAAAAAAATTAATTGACTTTAATGACAATCTGTGGGGTTTGTTTATTAATGTGTGGGTGTATGAGTGGAGGTGTGTAATGGCTAGGAGCTGGTGCACAGTGTCATTACCGTACGCCAGGGGAATAATTGACAACAAAATGATCCATGCAATAATTCATGTTTATTAAAACATCAAAATTGCTGCAGAACAACAACATCACTATTTGGCAATCTGGAACGTGTGAAAAATGTCAGTAAACACTTTGATTTTAAGGTTTGCATACTATGCACTGATTACAGCTTTGTAGAGCACAGATTATAACAGTTTATTTATCGTAAATCACATTAACGTTCTTTTATAATTCAGTTTCAAGTATTACTGACCATTAATTGGTAGTCCCACACATTAATTTATGAGCTGCAAACAATGTCTAATATCCATTCCTTCAAAAAAAAAAAAGTGGTACCCAAATAAGTCAAATTCTTCATATGAAACATTCACTTTTAAAACATGGTTTTGTATCGAAATGGTGTTAAACCCGTTGGTCCCAGTTAATTGTATTATAATTTTTTTCTAATATGGCATCACAAGTATTTTCAGTGGAATCCTGGTCCAGTGGGAACAACTGAGGTTTGTAGTGGTGATCTCTGTTTTCTTTGGGGGGGGCTCTACCTCCTCTCTCCGTGGTCCTCCTCCACCCACGCTACAATCTTCCCTTCCCAGCCAGGCACGACTGCTCCATCCTGGAATACCTGAACAGCCGACATCCAGCATTTACATATCCAAGAAAACACTCACATCCATAATGTACAAAGGTCCAGATAGAAAGTGAAAGTGACTACTCGGTGTTCTCAAATTCTCTGGAATGGAAATCAGTCCTCCTGCGGCGTTTTGAAGTATGGTTCAGCCACGGCTATTATTAGCATATCTTACTCTATAACTTGCATTTCATATTTGCCTGCTGAAGTTGATGTGAAAAGAAGTAGGGGCTATAATTTTACACCCACGCCTACCTCCTCTTTTACTGTGCCAAACTCTGGGTCGAGGGCCTTGAAGTGGTATCTGAAACTGCCTTGCCTGTCCACGGCGGCCTTGAAGTCTCGCAGTGTCACCTCACCCAGCCTGTAAGAGCACACTGTCAGTCATGATCTATGCTCACATACACCCACACAGACATTAAGCTTGTCTAGGATAGACATTTAACCAGCACAGACACTGAAGCCTCTATATGTAGCTCTAGTCATGCCTGAATCAAGCCACGTGCCCTCAGTGTGCAGCTCCAACCCAAACAGCAATTTGCTTACAATTCATGCAGGGAACAAACAATAACACTGTTATATAAACCCACCATAAAGTGTTTTTATTCTCACCTTTTTGGGATGTTAATCAGAAATGGAGTGAGCGAGCGATCAGTGAAGTAGAGCACTTTAGTGGAGACAGCAGTGTCCAATCCTGGGCTGCTGTGCGAGTGCGCCATTTCTGGAAATAATTATAAAAACGCAAGCAGTGTGTTTTTCACAAGCAGTGTCTAAAATGGCTCTAGCCTCACAGCCAATAATGCCACACATAGCAGTGTAATTGAACAGCACAGTTTCATTTAGCAGCCAGAGTTGAGATGTTGCAGAGGGTGACAAATCCTAAACAAAACAAGGATTTTGTTTGTCTCACTTGAGCTCGGCGGCCAAGAGTCACGGTCTGTGGAGTTGGCTCTGCGTCCTGGTGATTTAAATTCCTCCTAGAAGAAGAAGCAATTACTCATGGTAAACAGTCAAATGTCATTTGTTGTTGACTCATCATTCACCAGGTGACAGATGTGTTACTTTTTAGATTTACTCTGACATGGTGTGTGTGGGAGAGTGTTTACCCCTCTGTCCTGTCTGCGCTGGGTGTCCAAAGAGAGTAACCGGTCCATGAGACTAGACACACCCTGCTCCAGGGTGTCCAGGGTGTGATGTTGGGGGTCGTGGCCAGAAAAGCTGTCCCTCAAACTACGCAGTGCCTCCCTGACCAGCTGCAGCTCTTCCCCCTGTGACAAACAGCGCCTTGATAGTCAAACAGTTTCTATGAGTGTAGCTTTGTTTTTCATATTAAGAAGTATGGAAGCCCATTTCCACCAAGAAAAGGCATTTTGACTTATGTCTTCATAACTCTGACTATCTCATAATTTTGACTTTTGACATTTTGACTTACCCTGAGTATTTTTATCTTTGTCATGCATAACTTTTCATTTATTTTTTTTCTTTTCCTACCACAAATGAGCTTCCATACAATAAGCCTTCAAAATCAACACGATAAACAGCCATTGATAATATAGATTAAAGACTGAAATAAAAAAAGGGGACGTACTGGCGCACTGTGTTGGAACACTGCAGGAGAAGTCGAAGCCACTGAGTTACTGTAACCACCGCTTTCACTCCTGAATGACTGCAACATGGACAACATTACATGTAAATATGTAAACAAGGCTTTTAATATTTATTTTTTAATTATTTTAGATTTGTAACCCCTTTTTTAAGATTAAGTATTCACTAGGACCCAACGGGCATGGAACTGAGTGCCACAGAGAGGGTGAGGTCGTTGGAAAGAATCGAAGATTTTAGATTTGATTTTAGAATTTGTTCATTTTAATTCGCTGCCTTGTGTGAAATACATTGTGACCTTGGTTTTGAACAATGCTCTATAAAAAAAATATTACTATTATTATCATATATGTCATATGCATCCAAACATATATTGTTGAAATACTTGAAACGTGTCATGATCCCCACCCGTCCGAGGTTGACTTCATGTGCTTTATGTTGAGCGTCATCAAGCTTTTGCTGCTGCTGCTGCAGTATTCTGTCCTTCTTCCCGAGCTGCTGCTATTGTGACAAGAAAGA
Organism: Oplegnathus fasciatus; assembly: GCA_003416845.1. Taxonomy (NCBI): domain Eukaryota; kingdom Metazoa; phylum Chordata; class Actinopteri; order Centrarchiformes; family Oplegnathidae; genus Oplegnathus; species Oplegnathus fasciatus. Next base: position 942,340 of record NTHP01000132.1, read on the forward strand.
TGGATGACAGGAGTCTGATATGCATGTATGTATCCAAAGAATGCATTGAAGTGCAAATAATAAAAGACTCTACCTCATATTCACTGAGTAATTTGTTCCGTTCACTCAACTTGTGTTTGAGCTCTACCTGCAAACAGATATAGCAGCATGATGTATGAGGGCTATACTGCTCTCACGTAAACCTGCATCCGGGGGTCAAGCAGGTCAAATATTTTATCGTGTCAAATGGAAATCATCACTTGTCTCACATTTTCCCCTTCAAGCTGATCTTTGGCCATGTTGCACCTCAGTAGTTCCTGCTTTAGCTGCAGCACAGCATCCTCCTGCACTGCCAGGCGCTGCTGCAGAGCATCCTAATGAGAAAGAGGGGGGGGATCAAAGAAACGTCCAGAGAAGACCTGAATACAGATATGCTGCATCCACCTGTCTTATCGACAGCATCCGCCCACCTCTAAACTTTATTTTCTTTATAAAGAAATGAAAAAATATACATTGAGTGTGATAGAAACTGCAGAATCATCAGTTTGGGATAGCACAAGAGTGGAACAGATTGAATTATATCCTTTAATCCGTTTTAATTCACACACAAAGGACAAAATTAGAGTAAGAGGTTTACCTTGATGGCCTGAAGGTGGCGTGCCTCCTGTTTGTGTCTCAGGAGTTCCCTCTAAGAGCCACACAAATGAACAGAGGCATTAGAGAGAGGGACTCTTTGCTCGTAAGGCAGCTCATCTATATTAAACCTAATTACATTTACTTACTGTACCTTGAGATCAAGGGCTTCCTCCACACTTTGGTCCAGACGACTGCGGATTAGAACCTTCAAAGGGAGAGGGTATGAGCAGCGTAATTAGAGAAAGGAAAAATGTCAGAACGCATGAGGAGGCAGTGGGCCTGCATGACAGCAGGCTAGCAGATCAGAGAGATTCAATTGTGCTCTATAGTAGCCACTCTCGAGACGAGTGATGGCTGCAAACATCATCACAACAGAAGGGCTGACACTGACACTTCACACAGAGTGGCGAGCAAGTGTTGTTTTCTCGAGTTAGCAGAGAGAGGGCACTGTACCAGCTGCTGTTCAGCGTTAGCCCGGTTATCTCCGAAGCTCACAGATCCATCCTGGTCCTCCTCGGGGAGGGAGCCGTGGAGCAGCAAAGCCTGAGGGCAAAACACACACACACACACACACACACACACACACACACACATATATATACAGTATATATAGACACAGAGTCTGAAGGCCTGTAAGCATATTAAATATACATGGCAGGGAGGCCAGATTTATTTCTGTATTTGTACTTGTAAATACAGCAGTTTGGGATTTTTATACTTGGCTGCACAACAAGTTTCCCATTTCAGCTAATAAAGCCAGTGAATTAAATTGAAATTAACTGTATCAAATTGAAATTATATTGAAAAATCCTGTAGGAGTACACGCTGACTCTCACCTGCTGTAACCCACGAACACAGTACACGTCTACATACACAAACATATTTACAGAATAAAATAAAAACTGTACCTTTATAATTAGACTGAATAATCAAAATGAACGAAGGGGTAACCAATACTGCTTGTTTGTTCATTTGTAATATATGCTAATTTATTTTCTACTTTATTATAATGCATTTACCCAGAGTTTGATATCAATTACCGGGCAACAAGAGCTGCTGTGCACTTACTTTCTTTCTGTTTCTTTCATTTTCTTACATGTGTAACTACATACGTCCATATAAATCCTTGAGGGTCATTGTGGAATAGAGAAAAATCTAAAATGTCTAAAAGCTACTATGTTTTCTTTCACTTCATTCATTTGAATTACTGAACAAATCTGAGGTGAGGGTTGTGAGTCAGGGGTCTGGAACCAGGCTACAAAAACTCAAGAATCAAATATACAAAATCACAAACTATTGTTTAACTAATTTGGACCTCCAGAAAGACAAATAGAAAGACAGAACTGGTGAGCTTAGCGTTAACAATGCGTTAGTTTTGGACATGTATTGTACAGAAAGACAGTATGGGATGTGTAGTGGGCAGAAAAGGTTATTTGTGTAAAGTTTACCTCACATGTCTATTTTTAAGTACTGTACAGTGTATATTGTCATTATTGCACAATATAATGACTGTATATCACCTATTTTTTTGTATTTAGATATACTGAAAATACAGAAAAAAATATGTATACAGTATTAAAAAATGCACCATATACTTATATAGAGTAGATTACCATATACTTAACCTGTAACCAGCAAATATAAGAATAATACTTTTACAATAAAGGCACAGATTATGTCTGTATTTTGCAATATTTTACAAATAAAAAAAATAAAAATAAAATGTCCAAATATTAAACATTAAAAATGCTGCCTATTACTATATACAATATATTAGATCCCTACAAGTGAACATCTGGCCACTGGTTCAGCCATTACTATCACAGAGATTATTTGGCATACACATATTAATACTGGGCCAGCTGTATATTGATTTTAAAGTGGAAGAATAGAGATTAGATTGTCAGCCTGACCAGCTGTTAAAGAAATTATAAATGTCTTTGCCAAATGTTTCAACAGAGCAATAGAGTCTAGAGAGAATCAGGTCTTCAGCAATAAATCTTTCTAGCCTGATAATGACACCAAATATCATAATTGTAATTATTTCAATCTATTTATCTTTTTATTCATATTTTATCATTTTTATTTAATCTATTGGACCCGCTGAAAAACATCGGACATGTGGGCAGAAGATCAGAAGTCTAAAATCTCACCGTGTGCTGTATTTGAGCTGCTACCTTCCTCTGGTGCATCTGTAGTCTGTGTGCCCTCTGTCCATGTGTTCATAGTAGAGGTGCAGTTTGTTTTTTAAGCGTGTTATCACCAGGACTTACCTGTAGGCGGAACACCATCCTCCTGGCCTCCTGCATCTCCTTCTCCAGCTGCTCCTGGTGGGCGTCCAGCTGCTCCTCCCATGACTTCTCTTCCTCCTGCCCATCGTGCCCCAGGGAGGGACACAATCCACACAAAGACAGCTCCTCTGAAAGGAAGAGAGGCACAGGGGAGCTGAGGCAAGGGAGCAGTTTTTTTTTTGGGAGGGATTCATTGCATCGTATCTTGCTCTACAAGAGTTGATGTGCAGCCAACCAACCTGTGACAGATTTCTTCTCTGTCAACTCAGATTTGTCATCCCGAGGTTCCCCCTGGTCCTCAGACTGATCATGGACTGCTTCTTCTTTAGGGGTGTCAGTGGACTGGGTGATAACATACTCCTCTTTGGGGGAGTGAGCAGGGCTGGCTGAGCTGAGACTGAAACAGATGGCGGGCACAGGCAGGAATGAGTGTGTTTGCATCTCCTGCCAAATGAATGGCAATAAATAAACCTAGCTGCATAAAATGGAGATATACACTTTAATAACTCCCCAAGGAGCACACAAATATGAATGAGTCCCATCTGGGCTAAATATTTTAAATCATATCTGTTTTAAACCCATAGGAACAGCGTATCAGAGACTATTTCACAAATAACAAATGAAAACACACAACAGAACAGGATGGAAACCTGTTCAGAAAATGTACAGTGGGAGCAGGAATGTATGCAAACTCTGTCATTTTTCCCACAGGAAATTCTCTACATAGTTTGCTCCCCCTTTGGCCATAATTTCAAAACATAATCCTGGTATGGTTTCTGAATGGCTGGTTTTCTTGCAGATTGTCTGAATATGCGTTTTGTTGTTTTCTGAGAGCATCTCCAGCAGGCCTGAGGTTCTGGCCAGTTGTCATCTTCACTCTGCTGTGTTTGTAGAAATAGGATACAGCTACTGTGACCTGTGACCTATGGTATTATGCATGTTCCTTAAACAGAGGACTCCTTCTTTCTCCCTCTGTGTCTGCATGGGAAAACAAGCCTGCGTCTGCGGAAACAGATCTAAACTCTCCACGCAAGAAAAGCATCACAATTCATCACCCTGCTCCTGAGGCCAAAAGACTATGAGGGAAAAAATAACTGTGGACTTAACTGTGGGATAAAACTGTTTACAAACCAAAGGATGTCCTGAGGGTGTGCATTTGCACAGTTTAACGTGTTCTTCCCATACATATGCAGCAAGATTTAGATTATAGGCGATGAGATTTTCTGCTTATCTAATAGCATTACTCAGCACAAGCAAATATCACAACAGACAGTAAACACTTGTATTATCTGTCACTTTTGAGTTCAGAGCCTCTTTATGGAAGAATCCTGTGACTACTTATAATAATGTGCACCTAAGTTCTGTCTCTCAGCCACCAAACAAGACTAAGAGTCATGCTAGCGGATTTGTGGGGCTTTACTCTGGCACAGCATTGAGCTAAATGCTAACATCAGCATGCTAAATGCTTGAAATGACAATGCTAATGTGCTGCTGTTCAGCAGGTATAACCTTTACCATGTTCACCAGTTAGTTTAGCAAGTCAGCATGCTAACATGCGAATTAGCACTAAACACAAAGTACAACTGAGGCTGATGGGAATGTTTTGCAGGTATTTGGTCATAAACCAAAGTGTTGGACTAATTAAAATTTTGACCCGATGATGGCGCTAGATGAAAAGTGAAGGGATCACCAAAGTTATTTTAATTCAACCTGAGGGGAATGCAAATGTCTGCACCAAATTTCATGGCAATCCATCAAATAGTTGTTGAGATATTTCACTAAAAAACACAAATGTCAAGCTCATGGTGGCGAGGATCACAAAAGTCATTATGATTCATCGTCTGGGCACTGTGAATATTTGTACCACATTTCATGGCAATTTACATAGTAATTGTTCAGATATTTCAGTCTGGATCTAATACCCCTTTTCTACCAAACTAGCTCTGGTTCTTGAACCATCCTCTCTTTCCAACCCGTAGAATATGACACGCCCGCTGATGTTGTTACGGTTCGCGCTTCAGGTCAAGGAAAACCTGCTATTTTTTGGTTTCAGTGGGGAACCAACTTTTTGGGTTCCAAACCAACCTATTTTTGGTCGAAATGCTCTGAACAGTTCAAAATTAGGTGTGTGGAACCAGTTCCATGTTGGTGGAAAAGGGGTATTTCTGGTCAATCAGTTGACAGACCTGCCATTAGCACGGATAAAGAAAAGTATGAAGATATAATTTAAACCTTTAACGTAGGGAGCTTAGTCACATGAAAAGTGTCTGGCTACACTCACCACACTGAGAAACTTCAGATAGTTTGGTCCTCCCTGCTCCTCACAATGAGTCATTGCACCAAGTCACATAAAAAACATGAACTGAGCGTCTTATCAGATGCTGCTGTGATTATCCCTAAAAGTGTTTCTGCCTCCAACTATTCTTGTCATTGCAGATGACGACATTATCGAGATACCCTCTATCATTGTCTCAGGGTGCGGCAGTTCACTAAACACATTTATTTTAGATGCTCGCTGCTGATCTGTTGCACCAGAAGAACACATACATACAGATAGATTTGGAACATATGGGTTAAGCCAAAGATTAAGCGTTGGGATTTGCAAGAGATGAGCTTCAGTGCAACAGATTAACATCATTTGGTCAGAACTGGTGGAAAGTTACTAAATACATTTACTCCAGTACTGTACTTGAGAGCAATTTTGAGGTACTTTACTTGAATATTTCTATTTTAAACTACATTATACTTCTGCTTCACTGCATCAGAGGGAAATATTGTACTTTTTACTCCACTACATTAACTTACTTTTTACTTTTCAGATTAAGATTTTACATTAAAAAATGTAATGCTAATCTTTTACTATACAATGCATTGTTAAAGATTAAACCAGTGCCTACAGTGACTCCTTAGAAAAAAGCAGTCTGCTTGAGGCCTCTTATTCATCTTCTCAGATGATTACATTTCAATAAGTATCAAAAAGGTAATTTAGAGGTAACATGAAATAATATGTCAGTCACAGGGAACATTTTTCTGCAGAACGTGTACTTTTACTTTTGATACTTTAAATACATTTTGCTGATAATACCTGTGTACTTTGGCTTAAGTAGAATTTTAAATGCAGGACCTTTACTTGTATGTCATTTTTACATTATGGTTTGATACTTTTATTTAAGCATCTGAGTACTTCTTCCACCATCGGTGATCAGCATGAAAAGCCTATACATTGACCAGTTAGTAGACTTTAATTTAGAAGTTAATTTTAAAGGATTAGTTCAATATAGTAGCCTGTAGTTAGCTTGTTTGGTAAATACTGCACCAAATCAAGGAAAAGATGGTGGCTTTTTACAATATGTTCACAGCCCAAAAGCTAACCTTAATTAACTGTAGAAAAAAACATCTTGTATTTGTTATTCTACTATAACTTAAAATGTAAAATTCATCCGAATCGTGACATGGAAGAGCCGGTAATGGAAGTTAGACCGTGGTTGCTAGGCAATAGCAGCTCAGCTCACACAGACACATACAGGGACACACCCACACCTACTGCACTGTAAACACTGAACAATAACCTGCACAGTTAGGAGCTCAAAGTCATATTGTTACGGTGAAATGCATTTCTAACGCTAACACTGAGACACACATGCTGATGAAGATGGTTAAGATGATGAATATACTGTAGTCTCCTGATTCAGGCCTAATGTTTTGTATATCTCTGCTACTGATGCACTCACGCACAAAAATAGCAGCCTGGATTGACATAATGTTAAAATAATAATAAAAAACAGCTCTTACCATTTCATCTGTTTGGCTCCCATGCTGGTGTTTACAGGCTTAACCTCCCATACAGTCAGAGCCCCGCATCTGGGTGATGCTCTGCTTCTCAGTCAGGACCATAGCCCAAACACAGCCAGAGGCAGCAGGGAGGGGAACAGCCCTGAAAGCAGCAACCAGAGGACTCTCCACGTCGCACACTGTGTTCAATCAGAAATAACAGCACGTTCAAATCCTCTCCAGCAGCATATTCCTAAAACATAAAGCTCCAAATCCTGATCACAAGCCCCTGAACCCTTCCCCTATAAATCATACCAAGGCTCAGTCCTAGCTGGCAGAGACAGACTGAGAGAGACAGAGGGAGAGGAGGATTGGTGCTCAGCAACACCAGCGACTGAAGTCTGCCTGGTTTCTCATTGCACTCGCCTTGTGCCTGAGCTCACCAGCTCCCATTCACGAACACAATGTTTTTTGTTCCTTGCGGACGAGAACTGATGCAGCTCTTGTGCATCTTTTTCACCCTTTTTTCTCTGCCGGTCTTTTTGCATTTACTCCCTCTGCCCTCCCTCCCTCCTTCCCCTCTCTCTCTCTTCTGCTCGGTCGCACTGGCTTTGTATCCGTCCTTCCTTCTTTCAGTGAGCGAGGATGTCAGACATGGCTCTGTCTGGGTGTGTTTACCCTCCCCCCTCTCCCTCATTCCTCCTCCCTCCTTTCCCAACTGCTCTCTCCTTTCACAAGGAGGAGGAGGAGGAAGAGGGAGATTTTCTCCTTCTCTCTCCTTTCCCTTTGCTTTTAGTGTACAGTATGTCACTGCGGCTAAAATGAGAACCCACATATGGATTGAAAAAGAGACATGAAAATCTGTGCACTTTTCTCTTTTGTTTGTTGACAAAATCACAGGCTTGCACAACAACAACATACCACACAAGCCGAAACATATGAGAGGTTAATGATATACTTACAGTCAGAGGAAGTACGGAGTGACTTGGAAATAAGCAAACAGAAAATGGTATTTATGGAATGCACACATCAGCCTACAATTACAGCTCTTTTTATAGTACTCATTGTTGTGTACTGTTGGCAGTGGACAGCATTTTTACTGCAATTGTGACAGAAAGCCTTAAAAAAACACAAGTTATTTAGAGAATGCCCTGAAACATTAGAGCCATCAGATTAAGCTCACGTGTAAAAAGTGTCAGATTTATACTTTGAGCAGCAGGCAATGGAAACAAAAGGTTTTCTGTGACATGTGCTGCTGGTGTTAAGTACTCGTTTGAAAGGCGTTTTGGCTGAGCACTCTGTCATTAAGCTGTTAGAAATGTTGCTGGTGTCATCAGCAAGAATGCGAAATAGGTCTCTGCGTGGCAGCTTGCAGCTCTGCCCAGAACAAAATGACAGTGTCTTAAATTCTGTATGAGCACCATCAACACATGCTTCGATGAGCTACTTTACTGTCGAGTGGTGATACAGAGCCATGAAAATGTATGTGGACCACCAGACTAGGGCAGCGTTAGATTTACAGCAGAGGCAAAAGTACTTAAAGTACCAAAAGTAAAAGTACTTACATCCAGAATGGCCCATTGTAGAAGAATATATATTATATTATTGGACTATAATTGTTGATGCATTCATGTGTGAGCGTACTTTTTCTACTGCTGGGAAGCTTAATCTATAATAATAAATTTATATAATCTTTTTTGTTGATTATATTTTCCATTAATAACCCGAATCGGCAAAGTAACAATTAATTAAAGCTTTAAAATAAGTGGAGCTTTACCATAACTAGAACATTTAATTTCAGTATGTATTAACTAGAATATTATCAAAACTATTATAACAATTTTTTTAGTGTGAATTAAAATCCTGTCATGATTTTTTTTATATGTATATATTATCACGACATTAATGTTAATCAGTCATAACATTGAAAAAATATTTTGGTGCTTTAGTAGCTCAAACATGGCATCTAATTCCAGTATTTATCATCTTATTACACACTATTATTAACTTTTAAAAACTATTAGAGGGTTCTGTAAAGCGCTGATTACAAATCCTGGCATGTTTTTATGTTATCACAACACTGATCAGGAAAATTTGGCTATGCTTTTTTCTGTGCAGGCTGAAAGAAGAATGTCGCACCAGCCAGTGGTATGCATGTCTACCTATTTGATGGAAGGATTTAATAGCTTAATTCAAAGTGGCTCGATCCAACTAGAGAAAAAAACAATTCAGTCTAAGTATTGTTTCCAAAGAATAAGTGGCATGAATACTGGGTAGAGGGAGCTGCTGGTAGAGTGTTTGTATTAGTTTGGCAAATTCAGTCACTTCTTGAAAAACCTTTCCCGAAACAGCTTACATAAATTTGCCACTGTTTCTTCGTGCACTTGTTCCTATTCTTTTGAGCGTCTCTTTGAATGTTTTTGCTCCATTATTAAAAAGACAAGGACAAACTCAGGTACAGAACAGGCAGATGATGAAGATTGGGCAGACCAAGATGTGACTGAGGGAATTGGGGAAAACAAAGCGTTTCTTTAACGGAGAATATTCTATTCATGCAGTGATGATATATATGCAGTGACTTTGCTGTTCAAAGTATGGTGGGAAAGTCATTCCACCGCTGGGGAGCCAGGAGGTGAGAAGAAAGCCAGTTTGCCACAGGGACAGCATGCAGCCAGCCAATTTGTAAATCAAATGAGTTGCTAAAATAGAACAGATTGTTTGCATGGTCACCATGGATTCTGATTGGAAATTATTATTGTGCCCACTATGAAACAAGAGCTACCCATCTTTTTTATTTCAGTGACCTTCAAACAGATATGCATGAAGCACCGTGGACTGATAAGAGTTTGTCCCTGAGAATCCCATCCATTTTTGTTGTCAAATACAATTTAGAAAAGAAGTCTGTGGCTGTTTAGGTTTATTGTTTGGGAGATAACACTGGAGAGAGTGAAAGGTGATTCAAAGTCAGTCTCTGTCACTGTGAATCAGCTACTGTATTGTATATACATTTTTTGTGCATTAAATAACTGCAAAAGTGAAATAAACTATTTGGCTCTGTAGTTATCTGAAAATGATCAAACACCCAAAGCTCATATCACTGCAAAGGCTGCACAACCTCCTAGATCTGTTAATTCAGTAAAAGTAGCAATACAGCATAAACAGCGACAGCATAAAATACTCCAAAGTCCTGCATTCAAACCCTTATTTAAGTAAAGGTACAGAAGTATTATCAGCAAAATATACTTAAAGTAAAAGTAAAATATTGTAAAATTGCGTTAAAGTACAATACTACTTTTGAAATGCAGTGGTGTAGAAGTATAAAGTCACCGAAAAAGGAAAAACTCATTTAAGTACCACCAAAACTGTACTTCAGTACAGTACTTGAGTAAATATAGTTGATTACTTTCCATCAGTGATAAGTGGACTCTTCTGCAGCTTTAATATACAACAACTGTCAAGCTTGTTGTTAAATGTTGACCATTGTTCAGTACTCAATTCCTCTAAAGTTGTACATTAAACAACTTTGACACAACAGCTTCAAATCTGGTCTGACTTCTGTGAAACAACAAAGACTAAAAGCCCTGCTTTAGTGAAGTTGGACCAATGATCTATTTTGAGAGAAAATGACTAAAAATAGATTACGTTTCCCTTGAAAGGAGACATTTACGACTTGTTTATCAGTCGTCTATGATTCGTGTCAAAAACTATTCACCGTGATTGGTGTCAGAACTTGAAGGGCCTAAGCACCAACCATCTTGAAAAAAACTTGATAGATGGATGAGAAGAAACAAACTAAATCCAACAAGGTCCAGCTTTTCATTTAAAAAAAACACATGGCTGTTTTTGTCAGTGTGACATTAAGGCTCAAGCAGCTCAGTCTGATGAAAATGCCTGTAGCCTACTTATGCAGTTAAGCAGCAGCTTCAAAGTGGAGTCAGTAGGGATGTAGTGCACAATTGTGCTGCAAGACACAACTTTCTTTATGCGTTACATGTGGCATAAATCTGACAGGCAGTTATCTAAAATTAGGCCTAACATACATACATAAAATAAGATGATTCCCACTGGATAATATTGGGAGCACACAATCATCTTCTCGGTCAGTAGTAATATGGAGCAGCTTCATACATGTAACCAAGTAGACTGATTATTAAAACCACTAATTAGGCTCCCACGTCATTATATTGTGCCTTTTAAGTATTGGCATGCGTAACCGCCAGAGTATTTTAAATAGGATTAGACCTAATTAGTTATGAAGTGATCTATCTTTCAACGTGCTGCATGTATGTGGATGTATTACCTGAACTGCTTTACATTGATGACACAAAACTTTGGATGATCAAAACATTGGTGGCTGATCTTGCAGCTGGGCCCGACTGCATGTAGGAACCTGTGTACCCCTCTGAGGACTTTACATTAGTGGAACTGGGTTGTAGCTTGTTTTTATGTGGGTCACATATAAGTCAAGCCAGGACATGTCTAGCCTAGCTTAGCACAAAGCACAAAGACATGAAGCAGGGAGAAAATATAGCATATATTATATTATATATTTATTTTTGATCAAGGGAGAAGCGCTAGCCCAGATCTATCATGAGACTTCAAACAACTCAAAAACTGTTATATTCACTTAACAGGTATTTACATTTACTGTATCTTGTGTAATTGATGCATCTAGAAACATTAATCAGTCACTGGAGCTATTGGTGGAAAGTAAGTATATTTAATCAAGTACCGTACTTAGGTACAATTTTGAGGTATTGTTTACTTCAGTATTTCCACTTTCTGCTGCTTTATACTTCTACTCCACTACAATTCAGAGGCAACTATTGTACTTTTTACTCCACTACATTTATTTGATAACTTTAGTTACAAATTACTTTCCGGGTTCAGATTAATAATACAAAATATAATATGATATATATATATCAATAAAACTTGATTAATCCCCAGGGGTAAATTCACAAGCTACCAAGCAGTAGCCAAAATATATATAAATGAATTACGATTAGCCCCACATTTACCAACTGCAATTTTAAAGTGATGTGCACATTAATGCATCAATAATCATAATCCAATAATATAATGTACTGTATTCTGAAATTATTCTGCAAAATTAGTATTTTGACTTTTGAGTATATTTTAATGCTAATACTTTTCTAATTTTACTTAAGTAAAAATTTAAATGCATAACTTTTACTTGTAACAGAGTATTTCTACACTGTGGTATTGCTATTTTTAAAACCCTATAACAAATTCATAGACAGGCTTTAGCTTATCAAGTTGTTATGGCTAACTTGTTAGCAAACAATTGTGTACTTACACATCTTGCAGAAACATGGTCTTCCTCCTGGACTCCTCCTTCTCTTGGTCTTTCCTGCCACCTGTTGTATTTTGGTCTGCCCTCCTTTAGTCTGCCAAGGACATAAAGAAATATCTGGGTCTATTTTGCTTGCTAAATGTTTGACTTTCTTCATCAGTCACTCCTTTATTGTCCTGGTTTGTTGGTCCAGCTAACCTAAACAAGGAGCCAGTGTTGACTCTCAGTGGGATCAGCAGTAGCACCCATTTCACATTACTGTGAGCCATTTGATTCAATTTTGAAATAAAATATCGCTAATTAGCTGCAGATTTTTAGTAGTTCTTTAAAATAATGGCCTATTTGTATGTTATATTTAAGATCTAAAAGAAATATCAAGTGCAAAAGTTATTTTATTTTATTTTTCCATCAAATATTATTCTTTTTTTTAATTATTAAATTGTGGCAAACTTGTGTCATGTCTTTACTAAGAATGCCTCGTTTCAATTATTCATATTTCCAAAAACATTATGCTGATATCGCTAATCTTGAATTTTGCAGTGTTGAATAACTACCAGAGCCTCTTTCAAGGGCTCTGGGTCACAGCTTCTACCACGATGATTGACGGAGCATTGGACCAATCACGGTTCAGTGACGTAATTTGTGCGACAACGTTACGTACGTCGGTAAAGCGGAAGTACCGGTGGAGGATGTGAGCCGTGTTTTGTTCTTCTTGAATGCCACTCGTTTTTGGAAAAGGTACAGTTTGTACACATTTATGAAATGACGGTGAAAGTGTAGTTGTTGTAGTTTTATGTCTTTATGTAGTTTTAGTCTCTTGAATTATATTCTTGTATCCGAATATCCAACAGTGTTAGCTAGCGAGCTAGGCTAACAGGTGATGTTGAGTGTTCGTGTAACAGAGTTATTACAGCTATCATATATTAAGAAGACCTGTTTGCACTCACCACCTTTATCTTTAGGTTTATTAACCAACGACCGGTTTTGTCTCATGTCAGGGGTCATCATGGCGAAGCAGCCGCTGGGGAAGACGTTGTTGAGGAATGTAATCCGCCACACAGATGCCCACAACAAGGTGCTTTTGAGTCCATCAGTACCCAGTTTATTAGGTACACCTAGCTAAAAGTAATGCAGCCTAACACCACAGACTTGTAATAAATCCTTCTTTCATGGAGGTTATAATGAATGAACAGCAATAGAAAGCTGTTGATTCAACTTAATGGTCATGTTGGTGCTTTGTGTAGGTTGTGGTGCTGTTGAATTGTATTGATTTATACTGATGTTTCTTGTATTCTGTCTGCCCTCATTGATATTATAAGTAAGGGTAGACTAAGTACTCTGATCAACACTTATAATCAGTTGTAAGGCTGCAGCTAACTGTTGTTTTCATTATTGAGTAATCTGATAAATATTTTCTCAATTAAAGCTGCAATCCTGGAGAAAGCTTGTTGATGATTGAACTCAACAGCCAAACAAATACACCCGTCTATTCAGTGCTCCTTCAGAAGCTCCCCCCAAAATTGCCAAGGCAACAAGCCCTGATCGATCTGAACTCCATTCAGAAAACAAGTGTTTTAAAAGTTGTTTGGTTGTGGTCTTGCGGACAGACCTGACAAAGCATGAATTCAGACTTTTTACAAGTCTGCATCATGATGTAGTTATTTCGGCATTCTTTTGATCCATTTATCGCAATTAAATCACAGCAAAATCTGTTTATTTTGGGATCATAACGCTATAGTAAACCACATTAATTCAGCCGACATGTGACTTGCTAGATACAGTGAATATTTATTGATTCTGACACACCAATTATAAAACTGCCACTCACCGGAGACAGATGGAGAGAGTAACGAGTAACAGACAGCACTAGTGTTGTCCTGTGCACGAGTTGTGACAAAGCATCTGTATATGACGACCTGGGAATGAGAACGGGTTGGTGGCTCGGTCCGAGCCATCTGTTTGTTCCCCATTTACAGAGCCAGGCCTGTGTATGAACACCAGACTTTTTTTTCTCAGCGCACACACAGAATGGACAGCAAGCGGACCGTGAGGAGATATTCGCTGAATTTGACAAAAAGTGTATTGGATTAGAATTGCAGACAACACCTTTAATCGATTGATTGTTATCTATAAAATGTCAGAAAATGGTGAAAAGAGTCCATCACAATCACAAAAAGGTGACGTCCTCAGATTGCTTGTTGTATAAGACAAAGAAATGCAGCAGATCCCCACATTTGAGAGCCTGGAACTAGGTAAAGTTTGGCATTTATGCTTTAAAAAAAACACTTAAATGATTACAATTATTAAAGTAGCTGACGATTTTCTGTCCAGAAGAGAACTCTTATCCTAGGCCTTAATGTACTTACTCTCGTTGACCCGCTGCAGATCCAGGAGGAGATGGAGATGTGGAAAATGCGAGGCTGGGAGACTCAAATGTCACAGCACAAACATCTATCAGATACAGAGTGTGTGAGGTAGGAACAGTGACTGTCCCAGTTTAATTTGAGCCACCTGAACACCAGTGACACCAAAGCTAATTTGGGAGTATGTTTCAAAATGTAGCTGTCAGTTTAGAGAGCTGTTACTGTATGTTTTCAGTTATTGATGGTGGTTATTTTCCAGGGGGCGAATGCACTGTCATCGAGTGCCAGATCAACCTAGAGACCTGAGTCGAGGCAGAGAGCGAGTCTCAGAACATGACGACAGAGAGGCTCGATACTGGACACGCAAACTGTATGAATTTGAGTCCAATGATCCTGACAGGTACAGTACACAACTTAATCTTCATCTAAATAGGTTTTAGTTTTTTGCACTTCTTGGGAAAATCTCAGTGGCTTATTTCTCAAAGGTGAAAAGCAGAAAAAGTGAATTGGTTTCCTCTTTTGTATTCTTTTTTATGAGTGCACATTTATCCACACTGTAATGTAAATGTAGGGGAGTTGGACAAGACTGAGATATTTGCATCTTCATCTTGTGTGTTCACATCACAGGTGGGGTCATAGTGGCTTCAAGGAGCTTTATCCGGAGGAGTTTGAAAGTGACGGGTAAGCAAAAATGCAGCACAACATCAAAAAAGCAAGAGATTAGAACTGAGTTACAAATGCAACTCAGATTTCCAAGGGGCACTCCAGCGATTCAGTACTGTACTTCCATAAAGTTCATGCGAGAGAAAGATTTAAAAAAACAAAACTGTCCAAATTGATGTTGCAGAGGTTGAGATATTCTGCCTTTTAGTTACTGGTATGGGTCCAGCTCCAAAAAATCTGGATCCTACACTTCCCATAATGCAATATGACAGCATCTTTTGCTACTGTATGCTGTGTTCACGTCATATCAAAGTTATCGTAATTACTAGTTCCCGAATTATGTATAGCGCTCACATCAACTTCCAACAATTTTTTGAAAGCTCTGAAATATCTGACTATGCATTTACTAATAAGGAAGTGCCTGAAAACAAAACAAATATGGACACCCACGATCAGCCACCGACTGTCAGTCAGTGTAATTAAACCCAAATTTTATGGATATGGGTAAAATTGGTGGGTTGCCCCTATAAGGCAGTATGTCATACCTAAAATCCCACCAATGTTCTGTCGAGCATTCATTTATTTTGTTAAATTTTTCTTTCGTCAGTGGAAAAAACAGTGCCACAAAGAAGATTGGGCGCCGCAAAATGAAAAAGTCCAAGTCTGACACAGACGCAAGCTTATCGAAACGGTCCAAAAAATCCTCTCGAAAGAAGAAAAAGAAGAAGAAGAAGAAAGATGAGGAGGAAAAGCGCAAGAAAGTGGAGAGCTCGAGCAGCAGCGATGACAGCAGTGCTACAAAAGACAAGCAGAGGAGGAAAAGCACTAAAAGTCGACATAAAAACAAGAAAACTGCAAAAACCAGAGGGAGAGGCGAGGACAGCAGCTCAGGGGACGGTAATGATGAAGAAGAAAGGGAAAGACACGCTCACCGCCGCAAAAAGCGAAAGCACGACTCCTACAAAGACTCAGACTCAGGGCCAAACTCAAAAAAGAAGAGGAGGAAAAACTGGAGAGCGGCGGGCGAGGAGAGCTCGCATGATAGTTCTGGAGACTGAGATGCACAGACACGGACAGACGCACAGCTCAGGTAACGACCAAGAAAACTACTGCAGATTCCTTTGTTCACCTTTACTTCACAGAGGGCTTTTCTCTGCAGGGCCGTTCTGTATTGTACTTTGTTAGACATCAACAAAACTGTGCCGTCGGCCCTCTCTGTGGGCGTTCTGTGCAGCAATACCTCATCCAGCTCTGCAGTGGCTTGAAGCACACTGCACGGCACTACAGACAGCAGGCAGCATGAAGAGGGATAGTGGGGTATCCACCACCTGCCTCATGAAGAATTCTGTCAGCTTTAGGCTCATTGATCCATCATTGACTCTAGCCTCAGACTGTCTGCCTGGTCTGTCCTGGACTGGTGTTTTTTGTATTTTATTTAAGAAAAAAGACAAATAATGCAACTTTTCTCACCAATTATGATAGAATGTGCATTTGTTTTTATTCATGTTTTTTAGTTTTTTAAATTTTAATATTTTTATGCAGCATATTGTCATAGGTGAAAAATAAACTTCTATTTGCTGTTTTTTAAAATGATAAGTCAAGGGTTCATTTATTTATCATTAATAAACCTCTGGTTATATTCTGTATTTTTCTTATTGTCAACAAATGTCATTGAAAGACCAAAACCAACTGTTTACGATTTCTCCGACTAACGAATGTTGTCTGTGTAGCCATGTCTTAGGGATTGTACAAACATTGTTGGGGGGAGGAAAGGAGGTCAGAAAAGGGGAAGGGTTTTATAATCTTCAGACTGACTTTTTTGGGAGAGCAGGGGAGGGACTTTTATTTTTTTCCTCATCCCAAATCTATATTTTATTTCAGCCTACCTTTGAAATAAAGTGAAAAGTTACATAAAGAAAGACAATTTTTACTTACACCAACGTGCAGTTGGCCATATGCAGAGGACAGCAATTCTACCTCAATGTGTACATTGGTGGCACACATTAGAGGGGGGGGGGTTGCAGTTTTTATTAAAGATCAAAGAAAACATTCACAACCCTGGGGAGGGCCTGGCTTTTTTTACAACGTGAAACATGATGTTCAGCCCCCCTCACCACCCCAGTCATTTTCACACAGGTCCTTATTCCTCTGTGCCACAGACCTTTATTGTATAAACAAAAATATAGAATATGGCCAGCCTTGTCCTTTAACAGAAATAATTATAGGCCTATATCTTACATTTTCTTTTGAAGAACCACAGTTTCCACCTGTCTGTTAAGATAATGTTCACGTGTGTTCGGAGCTAAATACAGAAATGTAATGAGGTGGCAGCGTAAATCTAGATAAGTGAGTTAATAATTCATACTTTAATACTTGGAAATAACCTTCGGCATAAGAAAAATTACATTTCCGATTTGAGGTTTTGTGATTTTTCGAATTTGTCAGGCTGTTTGTTCAGAAAAACACAGAGGGCGGATCAAAGACCCCGTCGCAGTCTTGTCCCAGTTTGAACATGCAGCCTTATTATGATGCAAGAGATATACCTGAGATATACCTAATACACTTTTTTTCATGATCAAAGCCAATTAATTTAGTGATTTGCCGAAGAGCTCTTTGACTGCTATACTAGTCAAATAGCGCTCATGGGTTCAGCTCTCTGCTGAGGAGCAGCAGATTGCCTTTTTGCTTAGGTAATGTGGCACTTTAGGTGAATTTAATGCCCGAGAAAAATATTCAATAACACCAAAAACAGCCCCAAACACAGAAATGTAACACTACACTCTCATAAACAGCACCATTCAAACCATATTAACATCATGTTCTGTGCCGCTGGTCAGTTTCTTTCCTATCACACTTGTCAGACTACATTTGTATTTAACATTTTTCAAACAGACAAAGTCTAAATAAACCTGGTAACAAGTAGTAGGCTTGAGCCATCTGGGTATTTTTAGATCATCTGATGCTGAAGGAAGTGTTGGTAAACCATTTTGAAAGTGTGTGTGTGTGTACTGGAAAAGCCCGAAGCACTTTGCTGAGTCTGTGTCAATAGGCTAAGTGTTCTCTGTAAGCAGCAGAGAGTGGGCTGTGTTGAGTTTGGCTGCAACTGCCCGAATCTTGGAAATGGAAAAAAGCAAATGAAATGCAGCTGGTCAAACCGGTATTGATGGAGTTTTTAAAACATATTGTCAAGGTTAATAAGCATTTGGCAAGAGAGCAAAATCCCAAATTGAGCTGCATATACTGTATCTAGTTAAGACAACTTATTCATAAAATAATTAGTCAGAAAAGAACAACCAATAAATAGCATTTTTGTGCTTTTTTTGGTGGTGGTGGTGGGGGAGGGGTCATGTTCGGAAAAAAAATGCTGCCAAAGTGCCCTCTTGGATGCCCCTATGGTAGATAAAACATGATAAAGTGCCCTCTAGGGGGCCCTTCCAGCGGAGAAAACGCAATGCAGTGTCATATACTGCACTGCCTACAGCTGGTGCCCTTTTTTTTTCGCCCCTGCCCCTCAAACAGCCCAAGTACACCACTGATCTGATGGATGGATTGGCACAAATGGTTGTACAAGCATTCATGGTTCCCAGAGGATGTACCTGAATGACTTTGGTGATCCCTTGATGTTTCCTCTAGCGCCATAACTTTGGTGATCCTTTGATTTTGTGTTTAGCGCTACAGTAATTAGCAAATGTTACCATGCTAACATGCTAAGCAAAGGTGGTTAACATGGTAAACATTACCTGCTAAACATCAGCATGTTACAGTGACATTGTCATTTAGGATTTTTCCTCGGGCCCGGGTCGGTCCGCTTTAGCCGCGCCGGTGATGACATGCAACAACTTAACCATGCTGTGCAGCAGAAAAAACACTTGCAACATGCCAGCGTGGCTCGCAGGCAATAATTGCACGGCTCCATCCTCCACAAGGAAAAAACCCTAACTGTGAGCATGTTGGCAGGCTAACGTTAGCATTTAGCTCAAAGCAGCACATAAGTACAGCCTCACAAAACCGCTTGCATGGCTGTAGACTCATTAGTCATGTTTGGAAATAAATGCAAATACAAATATTAATAATACATTTTTCCTGTTTTGCATCTTGCTACATTATAAATAATGAAATATGTGTGCAACTCATACTGTAGCTTTCAAAAAGCCTTTTCTCAATATGGGGTGCGACTATTTGCTAATGTCTGCAAGTCTCCTGTTACCACCATTAACAAAAGCCTAATTTACAGTTTCAATAGTTTGCTCCAGTTGCATCATTTCTCTCTACAGAAACTGTGTATGAAGTGTCTTTATTTACTCAATTTTCAGAAGAAACACAATCCTTGCTGAATAAAAAAAATTGATACCAGAAATTATAAGTAAATAATTTAAATGTGAAGTATGTTAAAATCAGAAAAAGGAGTGTAGTTATGCAAACATCACATGTAGGTTCGAGGCTATTGGAAAATCCAATTGGATCCAATTGGGATGGAAACATTTGCAGTTTGGAGACAGTTTGCAGGTCTTACTCTTATTGCAGGTATCATGTTGAAGTATGATAAAATGAACCAATCACAGAAAAAATTGAGACAAATTTTGCAGCAGAGTCTTGAGTTTCAGCACAGTTGGAATATGGTTTGTTTAAAAAAAAAGTAGTAATATTGCAGAGCGGACAGCATGGTTAGCACGGATAAGACTTTAAACCTTACACGTTCAAAACCAGTTTCAGATTGGACTTTTCAAACACGCATTACTATGCATTAAACATAAAATGGGATATTCTGTGAAAAACAATCTCACCCTCACCAAGTCAAGGCACATTTTTTTGCAGTCACTCAGAACTGCTGATGAGACACAACACGCTTTGCTCTATCCCCAGTGTTCGCTAGTTTGGCTGCCCCGGCCAATTTTGAAGATTGGGTGAAGTCTCAGCCTCCTCCTGCCTAAGCAGATTTTGTGTTGAATAATGGTTACAGATAGGAGCAGCCAGAAATGCTTCTCCAGCTGTGAGAAATGGTCACCAGCACATTTCTAGCCTGGAAACCATCAGTAGTTAATGAGGAGATGGACAGGGGTTGAAAAATGTGTGCACCACAAATTGATAGCCGAGCATTTACACCCTAAAGTCTTCCTCTAGCTGGAAAAACAACATTTCAGGCGATGTAAAATGTGAATGTTTTTGGCTGAAGACGGGTTAAGTGTAATGAGGGGAAAAGGAAGGGATGGTTCCGTTCTTAGGCCCGATCCTCTCCGTCACTGAGGATGCAAATAGGAGATTCAAGAGGATTGAAAACCTCCAGTGTGACTTATCTCTCGGCTCCATGTTTTATCTCTGTGCTGTCCACGCAGCTCCGTTTCATCTCAGCCTGCGCTAAGTAGCTGTAATCAGAAGGAGAGGGCGGTTTCTGTGGCAGCAAACAAATATCCCTCATCCACCCAAGATCGTGTCTTTTTCCCACTGTCATGTCTATTTTGGTAACACCTTATTTCACCCCTTGTGTTAAGCATTTATGTATAAAAATGGTTTATAACACATTATAATGCAGTTGCAAGCAGATATAAGTACATTTTTAAGTGTTTAACAACTATTACTGCTCTTATGAAGCATCTGTAAGTGGTGTATAAACAGTTCATGGATGATTTACAATATATCACAGTTGTATTCATACAAAAATGTCTCCATATATTCATTATATTTTTTTATCATATTCATCAATGAAGTATTTATTTATTTATAAACATGTCTTCTTCACTCTCCATGACAACTGGGTGAACACAATGAATGCCATGAGATGCGGCTGAATGCTCATTGAGCCGCATCTCATGACATTCAGCTGTCTTCATGAATTTTGAACATATTTATAAACCTGCCAGTGGGTGATTTCATGACAGTATACGACAGTAACAACACTGTATAAACAGTTAGTAAATGTTTTGTAACATATTGTGAGGATTTGTTCATGTGTGTAATCATATATTATTAAATATGATTACAGCTGTGTCATATTGTGTTATTAATCATTCAGTTGCAGATGCTTCACAAAAGGAGTTCTGGATGTTGACAAATACATTAATAAACACTTCAAAATGTCCTTCTCTCTGCTTACAACTACATTATAACGTGTTATAAACCATTCATTAACTGTTTACACACAGTACGGCTTATAAATGCTAAATAAGCGGGGTTTAAGTAAAGTGCAAACCCCTTTTTCAAGACCTAAGCTTTTCAGAATTAGAGCTTAAAAGCAGGATGCTACACAGTCTTCCTGCTAATGACGGTTATTAAAAGCATCCTCACTGCAGACTGCAAGTTATTGGGAACTTTACAGAGCTTTGTCTCCCCCTAGTGGGAGCAACAGATCTTACACCCTTGTTAATAACAGCCGGCTGCATTTGAAGTCAGCATCCCGTCCAGTTATCACGTCCCTCGCCGTCCCACACCCCACTCTGCTCCTTGGTCGTTGTGCAGCTTTCACAGGAGCCTTATAAATAGTACTCAGGGATCAAATATTTATCATCTCAATTCGTGTGTCCCTCTCTGACAGTGAGTGGACACATGCTGCTGCTCCTTCAAGCACAAGAAGAAAGGCCACTGATACAGTTAACCCACACAAAAAATTTAATACCCTTCGTGAGGGGATAAATGGTCCAAACTTTGACATACTAAATAGGGCGAGGTGTGATGACACAGGTTTTTAATGTAAAAACTTGCAGCCAACACCCAAATGCTTTGTAAAAAGTCATGTGACATATGACTTACTTACTTACATAGTTAGTACACATACACCAATGTTTTAATATACTTATATATGTCTTTTTTGTTTGTTGTCTTTTTATCTAGACCAGCCAGATACAGTACCGATTAATATACAGTCACATCTGGAACAATACCTATTTAACATCATACAGTCCGACCATCAAAGAGGAATCCACGGTTGGTTTCCAAGGTCCATCCTCTCTATGCTAACATTAGAAATCGGCATGTGTAAAATCCTGTTCTCTTTTTTTAATAATTATTATTGTATAGACTGGTGGTGATACTTGTCCTTGTATCTCGTGTCTTCTGTGCAAAAGTTTTTTTTTTTTTGAAAGAACCCAAAACATGATTGACATAACAGGATACCTGGCTGTTCACTTTACAGTTATGTTGTTTTTTTTTTCCTTTTTTCTTTTTAAACAATTAAACAGTCACATCCAAACGCCACACCCCCTTGGCATGTCACAGAAAAAGGAGAAAATTAAAAATCCAAAGAATTGCTTCCCATTATCAGGGTGGGAGGCAATGATAGAGAGGAAGGTTTATGACTACAGTGAGCAGCATCCTCCATTCGTACATTTTTTAGAATAAGGCACTGCTGCATAAAGAAAGGACATGGCCAACAAACCTCTCTGGGAGTATGACGGGGAGGCAGGATGAAGGGAGACTGTGTTCTTCTCCAGCAACTCACAGAAAGTTTTGCATGTGTAAGTAAATGTGCTTGTGTTCATCATTTGCTGTGCGCAAGAGAAAAGTGTGTGTTATATGGCATGAAGACATATTTGTGTTTTTACATGTGTATGTTTGTGTGTGGCTGAGCCGTTTTTTTTCCCCCAGCTACACTGCTTTCCTCAGACTGTGCTCTCAAGCATCCACTCAGTGCTGCTGAACGTAACTCTCCTGTTGGCGAGTGGCGATGACTCCATGTTGAGCTGGTTGGTGGACTTGTGCCACCTCGTCCTCGCTCTGCGTGGGTAACTATGACTCTGAAAAATGGAGTAATCCCCTCCATCAAAAGAGAATCTGTGCCTAGTTCGTGCCAGCTCATTAGGGAGCAACCCCATGTTGGCCAGGGCACTTTTCTTGTCCTTGAGCCTGGGAGCCTCCTTGGTGCCAGCATTGGGGCCTATAAGACACAGGGACATGGTGGAGCCTGTCAGGCTACTGTCCGTCTGCGTGTCCTCAGATGGGGGGCCAGAGCACTGTGCATCCAGGCTGGTTCTTCTCTTCATCTTGTCTACAGTCAGAGGAGGCAGCTCCACCTCCAGGATGGCAGTGGTGGCTGCCGGGTCCTCCCTCTTCTCATTGTCCACCCTCAGCACCAGCGCCATGCACTCTTTGGGCGCCTGGGCTTCGCGCTGGCCCTCGTCAGAGGGCTGCTTGGAGGCGGAGCGCTGGAGCCGCTGCTGGCTGCCATTGGTCTGGGAGTGCATGCTGGAGCTGACCTTGGTCTTGCTGTCCTCTGGGCTGCTGTAGGCCTTGTAACGGATCATCAGGATGATAATGAAAACCAGCACTGAAGCAACAATTATACCACCAATAATGATGATCATGGTGCCTCCCAGGAACTGGCTGTGCATGAAGCGGCACTGGCTGACCTCGCTGGCCGTGTGGAACTGCACACAGCCGACCACACGTGTGGCCGTTAATGATGTGATGCCGTCGTCGTAAACTGCCAGCACACAAAGGTCATACTCCCGCCCTGCGGCCAGATCATTGATTAAGAAGTTCTTGCTGGTAGATGGGATCATTCTGCGGAGAAAAGAAACATAGTGCGGTGGTGAAGATGTAGACGATTAATCATCGGAATTACAACGCCCACATTTACTGATTTGCATAAGGTGTATTAAATCACACAAAGGTGTCGGTTCCACACAACAAAAAGACAACAGGGCCGTCGCAGCTCTAGCATTAAATATCACTCATTCTGGTAGACAAACATAAAAAGCACAACACTTCATTAAAGTTGACTTATGAGAGAATATGTTACATTATAAAATCGCAGTGAGAAGTTGCTCTATTGGGTTTGTGTATAAAATGACAGCCAGGGTAAACTGCAAGGTGATAAACAAGGCAGAGGAGGCTCGCTGTCTAAAGAATATGCCACAACAGCTGCAGGCTGCAGGACAAGTGACGCATGACGTGAAGGCAGTTTTGATGTGTAATACCTAAGGTCACATTTTGTTGGCAACTGCAAGATTACTCGACTCTAAATACAATGGAGGAAGGCATTGTCTTCAGGTCAACATTGGCGTTAATATAATTAGGAGCTTGTTCTTTTTCCCTAAAGGGGGACTTTGATGGTTATCATTTGTAGGTAATAATGTACCACCTAAAGACAAAACAACACTCAGCACCATGCCTAAACTGGATGAGAAAATTATACAGGAGAGCGACTCATTATATCTGATGAAACCTAAAAAAAAAAAAGGAAAGTCAAACCACTATTATTAACTCCATGAATATATAAATCCTGAGATACTTCTCGGTATACCAGATTCAGTTCATGTGCGTCACACATTGCATAAGAAACAGATCAAACCTATTCTCATATTTAAAACAGTATTTTAATAAGGTTTGCAAATGTTTTTACTCTCTGTTTTAAAGAGTGAGCTCATTTTGCCACGAACCATGAACAATGTTTAATTGTTACTCAGGTCCATTGATTCTGCCATTTTTCTCTGTATCTGCTCTTTATGTATTACACACTGCAACTTATCCTATACAGTATATTGACCTTGAGCTTGTACAGTATTCCTCTATTTGTTGCAACCAAGCACTGGTGGAAAGCAACTCAAATACTGTACTTAAGTACAAGTTTGATGTATTTTCATTGTGTGATGCTTTATACTTCTACTCCACCACATTTCAGAGGGAAACACTGTACTTTATACTCCACTACAGTATTACTATACTTTTCAGATTAAGATTTTACATACAAAACATATATTCACCCTATAACATATAATATGCTCCTCCTCGACTAACATTAAAATACTAAATTAAAAAAATCAAAAATCAATTTTACTTTATTCTTCTGCTTACATTTCACTGGGGGGCCACTGTACTTTTTAATCTGACAGCTGTGGTTACTAGTTACTTTTCATATTCACATTTTACATTAAAAATATGATAATCTTATAGAATGCAATGCTTTGTTAAAAATCAAACCAGTGCTTCAGTGGTCCTTCGGCTTGTGACCCCTTACAAAAAAACATGTTTCAGACGTCTATGAGTTAGCAGTTCCACCAAAGAGAGATTTCCTCTCTAAACTTCTCAGATGGTTTCATTTCAATGACTGTCTGAGTCCCAAAAAGGTAAAATTATTCAATATTTCACAAATAAAGCAAAGATTATTTAAAAGTCCAAAAAATTAATACAAATTTGTGAAGAAGTTTTCTCCTTTTCTCTCCCAATAATCATCTCAGGACCCCTCAAATTTATTTTGTGACTCTTTGAGGGAGCCCGACCTTCAGGTTCGGTACCACTGGACTAAACCACCTAACTGTATATAACGTAGTTAAAACTAGCTCCACCTCCACCAGCCACGACAGTAAAATGCTGCTTACACATTGATACATCAGTGTAAAAATCTAATAAGTACTTTTACTTTCGATACTTTAGGTACATTTTGCTGGTAATACTTAAATACTAACAATTTGAATGAATACTTTTAATGCAGTATTTTCACAGTGTGGTATTGCTACTTAATCTACAGTTGACTAAGTAAATGATCTGAATACTTCTTCCTCCACTGCAACCAGGCCTATCATTAGACAACCACATCTAATCACACTCTGTGTTTCAAGCAATTAATGCAGACACTTGCTAATGATACAAACGGTTACATGCAGTGAAGTAGTGAGCCCTCATGTTATTGTTTATTGTCATATTATATTTTAATGATGCTGAAAAGGCCCATAGAGTGCTGGACTCCACAGTCTATTCAGCTGATTGCAACAATCTACTCAAATATCAGCTATTGAAACTTATTTGCTGAATCTGTAAATATCTTAACTTTACTGTACATTTTATGCATATTTTAATGTATTTTAATTTATGGAAAAAATATTCCTCCTCAGTTTATCCCCCAGATTACACTATAGGGGTTCTGCTTATTTCTGGACATACTTAATCATTTTACATCTTTGGGATCCGTCAATCTGCCATAATGTACCGCCGTGTCGTTCAGCAGATGGCAACTCCAGATGTCTCACCTTTCCTCATGTCCCTGCTCAACCACCCCCCCTCCCTCCATCCAGCCACCACCGCCACCATGGCTTACCTGTACACCAAAGTATCATCTGCCGTGCTGTTGTACTGAATCTGGTACATCCTGATGCCGGGGATATGGCGCTCAGATGGCCAACGGATCACAGCGGAGGAGGAGGTCAGCTCGCTGACCATCACCCTCCTGTCCTGCTTGTCATAGCCCTTGGTGTCATTGCCAGATTTGGTGGAGGTGGTGATGTCTGAGAGGCCGGGGTCCTCACGCATGTGGCCTGTGTTGTTAACAAACAAGGGTAAGGGGATCATGTTGATCTCAACAGCAGCTGTGGCGATGCCTGCGGCATTGGACGCCACACAATTAAATGCCCCGCTGTCCTTCAGCGTGGTGATGAGAATATCAAGGGTGCCATTATCATACAGGATGGTGCGGGAGTTATTATGCACCAGCTTGCCGTCTGGTGACCGCCAGTGAATATCTGGGTCTGGATCACCCACGGCTTTGCATTTAAGAGTCACACCCTGCCCTTCCATCACAAAGGGCTTAGTGGAATGATGTTTGGTGATCAGCGGAGGCTCGCAGATAAACTCCTCCTCTTGGATGGACCAGAAATACTTGTCCATGAGGTGATCTGGCGAGGCACAGGTCTCCAGATCATCCTCTCTTGTCAGCCTGCGGAGCCACAGCAGCTCACAGTTACAGTGAAGAGGGTTTCCGCCAAAGCTCACAGCCAGAGTGGAGGAGCTGGAGCCCTTTGCGTCAGACAGGACCTGTGCATGCTGGAACAGGCTGTCAGGCGGCAGCTTCTGCAGCCTGTTAGAGGTCATGTCCAGGCGGACCAGCTTGGTGAGCAGCGTAAAAGTCCCCGCTCCAATGTGGTCAATCAGGTTGTGGTCCAGTGTGAGCGTGTTAATGTTGGTCATTCTGGCTATGGCTTCCCAGGGAAGGCTGCGCAGGTTGTTATTGGAGAGATCCAAGTCCTCTATGGTGGAAACAAACTCATCAAAGGAGGTGGGGGCCACCTGATGGATCTGGTTGTTTCCCAGGATGAGGTGCCGCAGGTTGACGAGGCCTTTAAAGTGGTCGCTCTTTATCACACTGAGGCGGTTTCCATCCATGTGGAGCGCCCGCAGGGATCGCAGGCCAGCAAAGGCATGGGGGGTGATCTGGCTGATGGTGTTGCGGGACAAGGTGAGGTGGACCAAACTTGTCATGTTGAAAAAGTCTTTCCTGCGGATGATGGTGATGAAGTTGTCAGTGAGCCGCAGCTCGACGGTCTTGCGGTCTATAGTGGGGGGCACGAACAACAGACCGGTCTTAGCGCAGAGCAAAGTCAGAGTGGGGGAGAGGTGCTGGCAGATGCAGCGGCCGGGGCAGCTGTATCCCTTCACCAGAGCTGCACAGAGCAGCACGCACACAACTAGCCGGTCCATTGTTGATCAGCTTCCAGGTCCTGTGTGCGAGACAGACAAAAAGAAATAAGTGAGACACTGAGTCAAAAAATAGAGATCTTTGAATTAATAAATAGCATCGTAGCCTTTATGAGAGCCTGCTGCAAAAATCCAGAGTCTGACCAAGATTGCTGAGACTGCCAGCGAGGTATCAATCACAAAATGAAATGGAGCTTTTCTGGAATAATGGCACCTGGGATGATGAAAGGCTGCACCAACGCTGTCAGAAGCCCATGTCTCTGTAGCCTTTTAATGGAAATAACAGAATGCTTTTTTTTTTGTGCCACCAGGCTGCATCACCACTGAACCATATAATTTCTTGAATGATCACAGGACAGTGTTCCTATATTAGGTAACTTTATGCCATATACATTTCCATCATATAGCAAGACTTGTGTGTTTTTCATGCTCTGAGTTCCACATCAGGGTGGAGAATTAAAGGTAGAAAAGGGCACTTGTCAGCAGTGCTCAAGGATTTTTATGACCTTTTCATGCTCTTTGCTCTGCCCATGCTTCTGAGATGTACTGCAAAATTAGACAGAAACCTGTCATGTAAATCACGGCAACAAAAAGTGAAGGTGAAAACGGCGGAAATTCAGCTTGTTTTCGAGTCCATCCGATGGAGGCATTGAGGGTGTTCTGATTCTCTGATTCCCATTTAGAGGTATTGATTTCAGTCTCGGAGAGAACACGCCTGTGGTGACAGGACTAAAAAGTGATGCTTGGCTGTAATAACCATAAGAGACCCCAATGGAACACAAACGGTGATGTGCTGATGCCACATTGCCAGTGGTTTTACCCTCTTTGGCATCCATCTTGATTGCTAATGCCTTAAGCTTCACTGTTGATGAGAGAGCCTGTTAGCACCGATAAAGTAAAGGGATGACAATTGACTTTTCTTTTCTAGGTTTCAAGCATGACATACTTCAAGGGCTGCTACAGCCCACCACTGCCACATCCAACCCCACAGGGTGACACTTCTGATCTCTGCCATATCCAATATGTCAATCAACAGGAATGTGTCTTTCTTAGAGTTCCAGCATAATTATTTTAATTCACTCGGGAAAAGCTGGCTGTGGATTTTAAACACAAATAGTGTTTGAGTTTCACCATTTTTGATGCTTCATCCAATTTGTCATGACTAATTTCAGAGCCTCTTTATCTATGTTACACCATGTTGAGGTGGTGCTGACGTGCCTCAATGCCACTGATTTTGTCTCCCATTGTGCCCAAAGCAAAGGCATCTAATGCTCACAGTACCAATAGCCCTGAATTAAATTTGATTTAAAAACGCCTGCGGAGAAATTAATGGAATTAATGGAAAAGACAAGACTCTGTTTTCATCCACACTTCAAATAAACAAACTTGGTCTGATGAGAGTTGTGACAGTATATTTGTTCAAGACAGTGAGAGAAGTGAGAATTTGCGAGTGCATTGCTGTCGTTCTACATCAACCTGTGTTGGATTTGCACAGCCAGCGATGGAAATTCCCAGTTTCTTTTCTTTTTCGCTCTCTTGCACACACACACTCACACTGCTGGCTACTGTCTGACAGACGACAGGGCGCACCTCGTTAACTATGAAATACTGCTGTCCAATCAGAGCTCTCATTAAAATCTGGCTTTGTGTGATGTCATTTTCTGAGGGAAGTAGAACAGCTTGAAGCACAAGTTCGAACCAGTGGGAGAGTTCCTCAAAGGCTGTTGATGAAATGTACTCAACACTGAGAGTTGTGTTACTTTTTTTTTTTTTAAAGATTATTTTATTGGACAATGAAGAGACAGACAGGAAACAGGTGAGAGAGAGAGGACTATGACATGCAACAAAGGTCACCAGTCGGAACAGAACCGGTGACAGTTGTGACCATGTGGCATGCGCTGTAACCATTCGCTACCAAGCAGCTCCACAGTTGTAATTAGACTGTATTTAAGGAAAACACTGGACCTGAACCTTCGCTTGGTTTGTGTTTACAGCTCCCTCCCTCCCTCCTTGTTCTCACTCTGCAGACTTAGCTATAACCTCCATCTCTGAAATAGAACCACCTTAAGAGCTTCAAATTGAAAAACATTTCTCCTGTGCAATTTGTTTCACAAAGACTATACAAGCAAGATAAAAATACAACATGCACACATAGTTAGTTTCTGTGTTCAGTCACTTTTATACTGAAACCATTTTTATCTGCAAAAACACACACTAGGTGGTACACTATGGGAGAAAATGTCCAAACCCCCCAGAGAGAATTTATTTATTTAGCAACGCTTCTTTATTGTCGGCAGCACAGTGTGCCTGCCTTGTCTAAATTAATTCCTCAAATTTCCTTTTTTAAAGATGCTGGGAGAGCTAAAACAATAAAGCAGGCTACAGCAGAGCAGATCATACTTCCTGTTAAATAGACTCCTATATAAGAGCTACAATGGGGTGAGAGAATTTCGACAGTGCTATGATCTTTGGTGCGGACTTAATCAAATATTGTTGCCCGAGTTTATTAAATTTCAATATAACAGTGACCTCGCTTAATTGTGTTAGTTTTCAGATGGTAACTAGGCCACAAAGCTCAGGGTTTCTCAGAGGACCATCTGTGCCAGAGCATTTCCTGCCACACCGTCGAGGATACTCTATTGATCTTTCAGCATCTCAGGGAGGGGGGGAAACTTTGTTGCCACGGCAACTCTGGGGTAGAATGTAGGTCTCTGAATTGCATTAAGATGATGTCGAGCTGCCCGAAAAGCGAGGCTTCAGTCTTAATGTGCACTGAGAAAGTAAGAAGGGACGTGAACAGATGTATGAATGGCCGAGTAAATGAAAAGGGCAGCTCTGCCTCGCGTTTCTATTTCTGTTTTATTGCTTAATATTAGTGGCGGCCACCAAATCGATATGAAGACAACAGCAGGGAACACAAGTTGAACTGGTTTGATTTCGTGTCCGGTCATGCAGGAACATAACCATTCATAGGGAATTACTTAGATGGATTACTTAGACATTTTTAATTAAGAATAGTTTGCATTCTCATTCTGGCACATTCAGAAACTAAATCAACTAAAATAAAAATGCACAAAATCACACATTTACATACACCCATGCAAACAATGATATCCATGATACCCAGACATATATGCGTGCATACAGATATAAATATGCACATACTGTATGTATACAGCAATGTGAACATCTGGGGCTGTGACACATCTGTATACTTCTTGAGTTTGAGAGCTTTAGAAACAGGTTTTACAGCGTAGTTCATAAAAGTAAATTTTGTTTGTAAACTCCAATTAAAGTTCCTCCCTATTTACTTCTGAATATAGTGAGATTAGCATTCTAATTAATTCTAATTGCAATTTGAATATTTGCACCCCCTAAGCCCCCCAGGAGTGAACCTGACATTTGACACGATGCTTTTTCTAAATGTGGATCCATCCCACACCTTAAAGTCCATCAAGCTTCCTTTGACATTTGTTGCCGTTGGCTACAAAAGTCAGAATTACTTGTCTGAATGGTTAAAAACCCCTGCAGACCTGCAGGAACAACCTGAATATGAGATCTGAGCAGCATAAGATATGATATTTGGATAACATTTTACGCATTGATAAAATAGCCTGCCCTGTTCTTATTATTAATCTAGTCAGAGTTAAAGCACTATATGGGTCTGAATAAATCTGAGAATCATTTTTCAGAACAGCAAATTGTAGAAAAAAGTAAGTAAATTCCTTAATATATTTATTTATATTTAACATTAAGCATCTGCCAATACAAAATCCTATACAAGTTTTGTTTTAATTGTCTTTACTTATATTTGTCTCCATAATGCAGCTTAAAATGCATATCAGACTTCGTAAGACATTTCAGATATATTTGACGGCTGAGTAGCTCTCCATGTGGACACTAATGACTGATGACTCTCATCTGTATTAGAGGTGCATTTGAGTGGGTGGGAAACAAGCATGAAGAAAAAAAACGTTAATTTAAACGCTGGAGGGTGCGTGAGACAACAAGCTGCTTTTTTCATGGCGGAGGCACTCGGGGGAGAGGGAGGGCGAGGTGTTTGCAAATTTTGGTGTTGCCTTCAGTGATGACAGATGCATACTGTAGGCGAGGTGTTCTTGTGCCAGGAGGTCAGATAAGCTCCTTCAGGTAAAGAGGGGAGAGATTTTAATTTCATATTGTTTGCTGCTTGTGAAATGTCTCGACACTTTTCCTCCCAGTTAAGATTTCAAGGTGTGGGCATTTGATCTAGGGAGGGGCTTATTCAGAGGCTCTGCTATTGCCTTGTTGTCTGCCTACACATTGATTATCGTGCATTTTGATTCTGAGCTATAGTGTGACCAGTGTTGCGTGTACTGCTTGTGTTTATCAGCACATGTATATTCTTGAGTTTGAGGGATGTTAACTCCTGTACCAGTGGGAGCTGGCCTTCAACCAACTGTGTGGGGGTTCTCTGTCCCAAGGTGCCCATTCAGACCTTAACTGAATTGTTTATCTTGAATGAAGGTTGTACATTTTTCCACTTAACATCTGGCTGTGTGGTGATTGTCTTCTTGCCTCTGACACTGGAGCAAACTCAATAAAAAAAAAGGCGACCAGAGCTGAAACGATTAGTCAATTAATCAAGTAGTCAGTTGAGAGAGAAATTAATGATCAACAATTATGATAATCGATAAATCTTCAGTGAAAATAGCAAACGGTCTTTGGCTCCAGCTTCTCAAATGTGAGGATTTGCTGCTACTGGCTTTTTTCACAATTTTCTGACATTTTAACTGAAAAAAATGATCGATTGATCAATCCATAATGAAAATAGTTGGTTAGTTGCAGCCCTAATTGCAACATTTGCTATTCTGGAAGTTCTTGCAACAAATGTTATTTAACTTTTTTCAGATGACTTTTTAACAGACGACCTGAAATGGATCAGGCTTCATGTAGCTGATCCCGGTCCATCATAAAATTCGCTGGAACGCTCTGATCCCAATCCTGAACACTGATAATATTATTAAACATTATCTTTCACTAATGCACAAGGCTTGTACACGTGAGCGTATTGCAACACATGGCCACCCACACACAAACACAGGAGAATACATACTTTTCTTAACATCCATGTATCTAAACATTAAAATACAGGCACACATACTGAACAAAAAAAGAAAGCAGTAAGCACCCAAGAGGAGAAAACAAAGAGAAGAATAAATTAACTTAGTTTTCAGGGTCACATGTACTAGTATAAGTGTGTGTGTTTGTTCTCATGAACAAAAGAGAAACTCTGCCGCTTCTTAAAAATGCTTTTATGGTTCACAAATTCACAACAGAGCACTGTTAAAAGAGCGCACAAAAGCAGGTACTCATGCTATTCCTTAAATAATCAGCTGCTCTTTTAAAAACTACTCAAAGTAAGAGCTTAGAGAGCAATCATAAACAATGCAGTAGGAATCAAATGAAAGCTGAAAGATGTCGCCTCAAACAGCTCGTGCTATTTCTGTCTGTGTAACACCTTCCTGCTGCTGCATTCTTAACACATAGCATCCAGTTTACACATTAAACAGGCAAGCAGCTGTGAGGATAACGCATCTTCGCAACTTTGGAAAAAGTCACGAAATCGATGAAATCAGAAGTCCATATTTCATAAAGTAGAAAAAAAACGGTTTGCTTTTTCACCTGCTCAGTTACACACATGTCGTGTTGGAAATTTTAATTAGGGCTTCTGTGAATTCTCCAGGATATTCTCATAATTAAATAAGCAGAAAGGAGTAAGGCCTTTATAAATTCAACAATTATTCAAGACAACTCAGAATATCTTATAAATGATAGAACTGTCACATGAGGCAAACACACACCCTAGTTTCAAAGAAATGAAATACACTGATCAAATAGTGTTCCCCTTAAATAATTGTCCTCTGAGAATAATGTATATGAGTGTTAACTGCCATCATTAAACTGTACAGGAAGCTGCTATTACCCGCCATCGTATATTCACTCAGAATGAAATATGCTCTACTTGATGCCATTGTGAGATCATAACGATAGCTTCCTTTTGGAAGGGCAGCTTTCCTCAAATGATCTTTGTGATTTTTGGTAACGAAACCCACCACTGGCCATTCAAATCTTAATTCATATGAGATTATAGTAGAGCTGAAATTATTAGTGCATAAACAGAAAATTATTCTGCAGTTATTTTGATAATTGACTAATCAGTTTTGGGGTTTTTTATGTGACAGTAAACTGAAGATCTTTGGGGCTGTTGGTCAGACAAAACAAGCAATTTGAAAATGTAATCTTTGGTTTTAGGAACTTGCCAGAGCATTTTTTTTTTTACTTTTTAAAGACCAAGTTATTATGAATATTATTAATTATTAAGATTGAGTATTTATTTGAGCCAAAATGCCAGAACTTCACTAGTTTCAGCTCCTCAAATCAGAAAATGAATCTGTAACAAATCTCTTACTTGCTTAATCATTTGAGTCTGTCACAATCTGCTTCTCTGTCCCACCCTCGACCCACATTCCTTCTTTTGTTGTTTTTGGGCCATTTTTCTTAGCCTATATATTTGGCATTACCCTGCATAGCTGTTATAGACTCCCATCACTTAAAGACTACAATAATAAAATGTATTTTGATTCCCTCTATAGCCTATACTTCTACATATTTCTGTATCATGATGTGGTTGAATATTATTTCTGGCGTACATGATTCAAGTAACGTTTTAATAAAGTAATTGTTTTACACATTCATAATAAGTTCTTTTTGTTTTATTAGTCTGCAATTGGAAAANNAAAACTACAACATCACGCCCGTATTGAAATTAACTGTGGGTAATTCAATCAGTGAAGTCTGGTGAAGTCCGCACCCCAAGCGAACTCTCTGGAAGTCTGCAGAAAGTCCGCTTGAGACCCCTTGTGGACTGGATGAATTGTGGGTTTAGACAGCCCTCAGCATTCGCAGACTTCCCGGGAACACGCCTACAAAGTCTGCAAGACCGGTAAAGTCCAGACATTTGGATTTAGCCTCTGATTCCCGCCACTCCCTCTTGCTCTGCAGTAACCCCTTTCCCTCCAGTCCCAGTCACCTGACCTTCCCCACCCACCTGCTTTCCATTTTCCCTCATCAGCCCAGTTTTACACACACCAGTTCATTCCACTTGAATTCTGTTGCTATGCTACATTGTTGTTTTCCGGCAACCTGTACCTGTCTGTCTGTCTGTCTGTCTACCTGCCTGCAAGCTGATTTCTTCAATAAATCACTGAAAATCTAATTTTTGCCTGTACTATCTGCATTTGGGTCCTTCCCCTGTTGCCTCACACATGACAGCCATGAGTCTTTTATAATTTGTTTTATTAGGTATTACTAGCTATATTTGAGTATTTTTTGGCATTTTGACTTTATTCAGATGTGGAAAGAAGAGAGGTGAAAGGTAACAACAGGAAAGGTGGAGGGGGGGTGACAGGCAACAAAAGCCCCAGGCAGGGAATTGAATCAAACCAGGAGGGCAGTTGCAATAACAGCATGGTATTCATTTCAATCAATAGGCCGCCACGATGCCCCAGTTGGAGTCATTCTTCAAGGCAAAATGACAAAAATATAAATGTTTTATGGTTTTGTATGGCAGTAAACTGATTATTTGGGGGTTTTGGACTGTTGGTCAGACAAAACAAACAACATGAATATGTCGCCTATGGTTCTGGAAAATTATGATGAGCATTTCCACTATTTCATGACATTTTATAGACCAAACAATTATTGATTAATCAAAAAATAAGGGTAATAAGTTAGGGGCAGCCCAGGATTACAGTTACAGTACAAGTTAGTTGAAGCATATTTTGAATGTGACATTGAAAACAGTGGTTGAATACAAACAATGCCAGTCTGTCCTTTCCTCAGAATAACATCTGCCCAGAGCCGGAGCATTGTAAGGGTATTTTCTGGACATGACTTTGTCAGGAAACCGTAAAACGCCAATTAGACGGTGCAGGCAGTGGACTGCTAGCTGCCCTTGTGTGACTCTTGTCAGGATGCAGGCATAATTATTGACAGCTCGAGTTCATTGGAGTCAGCTCCATCTCCACCAGTGGACGTCTAAACTGAGTCTCCACAGCCCCGGGGATTTCTGGTCGCATCTCATCAAGGGGGATAGGGGGTGTCGTCGTAAACAGGAGGAGCATTTGCATATTATAATTATGTCTGCATGCAAAGACGGTCTTCTCAATTACATCCCATTTAAAACTTTCAATGAAGAAGAATTGAGAAGCACAAACTATTGCAGCTCCATAAACTTTAATTGTAAGAGCTTCCCATAACAAGATAGAGAACATTAAGATTACATTGGTGTTGCGTAAGTATAGTCATGTACGTCATTTGTTGACTGAACACTTAGGTGATTGATTGTTACCCTTTTCTTGCTACCTGTTCTTTTTAATTTGAATACCTCCCCCTCCGCAGACATAATAAAACTCAATAGCTGCCGCTACAGTTACAAATTACTGCAATACGGGTTAATATGTTTTAAAAAATGAAGCTTTTTAAGTGAAAATGACAACAAATTCTGCATATTTTTTAGGTTTGGTAACTCATTTTGTATGACTGCTTTTCAAAAGTGTACTCTTGAATATTAACAGCTCAATGATGAGTAACAAGTATTCACACATTCGACACATAAAAGAGGAAACAACATGGGAGGGATTGGAGGACATACCTGTGATTAGTTTCACCTAATATCTACTTTAACAACTGGCACACAGTGTTAGAGAAGGGAATCTCAGAAATCTGGGCACATTTACTGCAATTAATCTGTTGATTACTTTCTTGATTAATCAATCAATTGTTCGGTCTATTAAATCAGAATCAGAATCAGGAACAGTTTTATTAGTCACGTATGTTTACACATAGAAGGAATTTGACTCCGGTTTTTGGTTGCTCTCAATGTTACACACAGTTCCAATAGAAATGGAGATATATAAACATACATAAGATGCTAGAAATTAGTGAACAATGCCCATCATAATTTCTCAGAGACAGAGACATTGGACAGAACAGTCCAAAACAAAATATTCAATTTACTATCATAGAAAACTAAGAAAATCAGAAAATATTCATATTTGAGAAGCTGAAACTGGAGAATCTTTGATATTTTTGGCTCAGTGAATGATTCAAATGATCGTCTGATTATCACATTTGACTAATCGACTATTCATTTCAGCTTTGCCTCATAGCCATCGCCTTACCATTTGTTTAAGAATATCTTTACATCAGACAATCTTCACAAATCATCATGCTGTCTAATGCTCCCTACATATGTCAGACCACTCAAATAATCAAAGGGGAAATTATCTTGATTTACATGAACAACATACGAGTCCATGTGAAGTGATTATTTCCTGCTTTTTAAGTCTCACAGCCACACATACTACGTCTCTGCACAGAATCCCAATCACTGTACAACCACTGAATTCTTCAATGAAATAGTCTCATTAACCACAAGTACCATACAATATGATGCATACTGGAATTATTATATACGGTGTTGTTCCAGTCAGTCCACTTCATGCACAAATTGCCTCCATAACTAGGCCAAAAAAACCCAACCTCTGACTGGACTCCATCTGTTAGCTGTCATGATTAATAGAATAAACAGGACAATGCACTGCGCTCTGATTTACAATGGCCACTTGCCTATTTTAGATTTGCTGTGGAGGTTTTGCAGAGCCTCACACTCGGAGAGGAAGCCGACCTTTTTGAAGTTCACACTTTGGATTGAGGAAACTGCAGCAATTATTATTATGATAAGAATGAACTGTGCTGTTTCATGAAATCAGTGGTGGAAGAAGTATTAAGATCTTTGACTAAAAAAAACAGTAGCAATGCCACTATTTAAAGAATACTCCGGGATTCACAATCTCAGTTATTATTGGAAAAAAGTACTTAAAGTATAAAAGTACTTAGTATGAAGCTCTGTCTGTGTTACGTTATTATATATCATACCATTGGATTATCATTATAGACTGTTTTAATTTACTGTTTAAACATTGTATTTCATATGCTCATTACATATGTTCTTTACAGACTCTAAAACACTGAATCTGTATCTTTAAAACATAAAAAAACAATCCTCCTCTGTGATTGCAAGAGTTCAGCCTAAATTTGTTCTTTTTTGGAGTCATTTTAGGAGGTAGCATGCCCTGACATCAACAAATATCTCAGTGTGGCTGTTGCACTGACACGTTCCAAGAGACTGCTGAAGTACAGTCAACATATTTGTCAAAAAAAAAAAAGCACAGACAAACAAGCCATGATAAAAGCTGGAGCTGCTAGAGAACAATACGCGGACAGACAGTGATTCTGAATGACACCCAGCTTATGGGATTTCTATTTCTGGGCTTAGTTATTTTGAAATCCAGTGACAAGAATTGATGATTTACAAATGCTGTAGCAGCATGATTGTCTCTTCTATATGTTATCTCTGCATGTATTTCCATGTGGTGACAGTTTTGTTATTTCCTCATTGTCTGTCCTCTGCACTTGAAATTGACTTGCTGTTTTATTTTATTCTCGTCTTCTTGTCTCTTAGCATAGCGGCTCCATGCCCTCCTCGCTCTGTGCAGACGAGCTGAATAGAACCTCTGAATTGGTGCCTTATGGTGCCACTTTGCGCTACAGTGATGCTGAGGTATCCACACTTGGTTTCAAATCCTCCTCCCAAGGCTCCTATACTGCATTGATCCTGCTCTGTATGTACCCTTGCAAGGTATTATGTATGCCTGTTATGTGCTTCACTGCCACAGCAGACTCTAGCGAATAGCCGATTTACACTGCAGAGAGAAAACGTATCAAATGCTTGAACTTAAAACCTCTCCTGGTTGAAATACACTGTACTCATTTTACAAGACAGACATGCGCTGATCTATCAGTAATATAAGCTGTTGTCAAGTATTCAAGCTGGATTACTGACCGGATTGTTCTACAGCAAAGGAACCATGTCTGAACAATGCAGACCATCTGTTAATCGCACAATAGAATCACAAATAATGAACTCCTTTAAATCAGTTACAATAAGGCGAAGATTTGGAATTTCTTCAAACACATACAATATCACAGACCAATTGTGTTTTTGTCATTAAAGATAAAGCTTCTGAAATTTACAGTACATCTACCAAATGCTAATGACGCAGCTCTAGAGATGGCAACGTCGGTCCAGGCTGATATATCTCTTGGATGGGTTGCAATAACATTTTGTTCAAACATTCATGGTCCTCAGAGGATGAATCGTAATGACTTTTTCTCTAGCTTCAACATGAAGTTGACATTTTTGGGTTTTAGTGAATCATCTTGACTACTATTGGATGGAATGCCATGAAATTTGGTACAGAAATCCACTAATGACTCTGGTGATCCCCTGACTTTTTGTTTAGTGCCACCAGCAGGTCAAAATTTTTACTAATCCGGTGAAATATCTCAACATCTACACAATGGATTGGGACAAACTTTGGCACAGATATTCATGGTTTCCAGACAGTGTATCCTAATGACTGGTGATCCTCTGACATTTCCTCTTGCGCCGCTATGAGGTTGATATTTGTCGTTTTGAGCGACAAATACTGGATGGATTGCCATGAAATTTGGTAACCACAATTGTGTCCACCTCAGGATGAATTGTAATAATTTTGTTGATCCTCTGACTTTTCATCTAGCATCATCATCAGGTTAAAATTGAATTTGTCCAATACTAATCAGCATGCTGATTTTAGCATTTAGCTCATAGCCCCACTGTGTCCAAGTACAGCCTCACAGAGCTGCTAGCACAGCTGTAGACTCCTAATCTTGTTAAACTAGTGCACTGCATTGCTTCTCAACCAGACCCTCCTAAATATAGATGACCCCATTCATCATTTTGTTTCTTGAGTCAAATACAAAGTAAATATCCAATGTGTACCTTCTCCTATATGAGTACAGTATCATTTAATTAACAAAAACAATTGAGATTTATTACCAATGGGATCCACATGAATAAATCTACTGTAAAAACTGGGCGCAATAATGAAAAACTCACAAAGCTCTAAT
Source organism: Oplegnathus fasciatus (assembly GCA_003416845.1). Classification (NCBI taxonomy): domain Eukaryota; kingdom Metazoa; phylum Chordata; class Actinopteri; order Centrarchiformes; family Oplegnathidae; genus Oplegnathus; species Oplegnathus fasciatus. The sequence goes on from NTHP01000132.1 coordinate 981,816, forward strand.
TGATATAGAACACAGCGGCCAAAATTCACTCAAGGCTGTAATTCTTATGAGTGTGTGTTACAACCTCAAAATGAGGCAGCTATGACTGCATGTGATTCACTCAGTGCACATAAATAATAGACCGCGCAGCTTCAATTTGACACACTTCATAGGAAAGCCTCTGCAAAGCAGGTTTAGGCAGAACTTTTGTCAAACATATATTGTAGGTATTATATTCATATACACACTACAGGGCGTCTGAGCTTCACTAATCCCGTCTCCGTGTCAAATAAAGCACCTTGCAATGGCAATACATACACAGTGGCAGTGGGGCAGTAAATACTCATAAGGTGTGGATTTATCTACAGTTGGCTTTGTACCAAGAGAATGAAGTGAATTAAAGTGAACACTAGCTGCTTCCAACAACATAATTTTATCATCAAGAACCAGTCATTATGTACCAGTCCCTTTAGTTGTGTACTGTGACTAAGTACTACTAAAAAAACCCACCTGAATTCTGTGCACCAGTTGCTTCTGCAAAACTGTTAGAGCTGAATTAGCATTTGATGTTTTGTATCATCCTGATCTTGTTTTATTGTAGTTTGGGAAGCACCATAAAGATGTGGTGTCTTGGTGGTCTTTTCCTCTGATTTTTTAAATGTAATCCTTAAAGGATAATTCTAGTTTATTTCAACCTGGCGTATTTCCCATGAATGTGGCTACTGTGGCTCTATGTAGATCCCTATGCAGTTAGCCATGATGGTCATCCCAGGTGTCTACTTTCTGTGTTTATTTTGGTCAGACTCAGACACAAGCGTTTGAAATGATTCAGGTAAAAAACATTTCTATCTGAAAAGCTGTAGGAGGCTTCTGGAGCTTGCCTAGATATATGTTGTTTTGCACGACTCACTGTTGCCCCCGAATCTCTACAACAGAGATGGCGAGTGCAAAGTTAGCATGACCCATAGAGCCACAATAGCCACATTTATAGAAAACATGCTAGGTTGAAATAAACAGGAATTATCCTTTACCACATTTAATTAAAGTTACCCTGCGGACACAGTTATGTTTACATTCAGTGGTTCTCACCTAAACGCACTGTGTGCATCCTCGAGGCCCAAAGAACATGTCAAATGTTTTTTTCCTTCCTAATAAAACATTTGCAGAACCGATTTTTGGAAGAACTGGAAACCTACTAGCAGTCTTCTTCCTTGCTTTTGTTGGCACATTGGCACATTACTGCCAGAAACTGTTGATCAGTGGAATAACGTGAAACCACTGGCAACCACTGCACCACCATGCATGTACACCTATACTAGATGCTAACAAAATAGTGACCCACTCTTAAAAGCTTTACTCTGTGGCGCTAGTAGGGGGTAAAAACTCCAAAGGGTATGTTTTAAGTTTACCCAACTACACCAACCTTTCTGTAAAGTTTCCTCAAAAATGCCAATAATGAGCTTAATCAAGCAAATGGGTCCATATAACATGCTTTTTTTTTAATCTACAAGCCATACCTACCAGGTTCAAACAGAAGTCATGTTTAAAAAGGCAGATATGCATGATTTTCTGAGTGAATTAAATCCTTATTTGCCATTTCTGCCTCCAATTGCCGTTATTTAGGGAAATCAGGTCAACGCATTAAATCCATGACATATCAGTATAATTAGTAATTATGTGAATGAAATGTTTGGGATGACTGCAGACAAGCTCATGCCACACTTTGTGAGTCACTAGTCACAAACCTGTCATGCCTGTTATTTGAGACTGAAAGGCATATTTAGCTCTCTCTTATCAGTCACATGATTATTTATTATCTATATTATTTTAAAGTATAGATAATAGTTAATATAGCTGAATCCTCGTGAAACATTTTACTTTCTCTTTAATGGAAAAAAATGGATTAACTGCTGTGTAAAGTTGTTGATGTCTTAGAAACTTGCCAGAGGAAATAAAGCTGATTAAAACTGGTCTGACATTTGAACCTCCATCCCTGTCTTCATGATACTTTAGATACAGTTTTAGTTTCAATTTAACTTGTATAGTTTTTTAACCTTGGAAATATATTTGCTGTAACTACAATATAAGAAAAAAGGTTAAGATCTATTGATTGAAATAATTGTACTGGTTGGTGTAAATGGACAGGAAACATTAAATACTGTATGTGTAGTGACTTTACCACCAGCTACAGGAAGTTCATTATGGGTCATTGTGCTTGTGGCTGTACCATAAATAATTAGTTCACAACCTATTTGATGGAGGTGGCATTATCAGAAATTGCTCTTTATTTGCCTTCTCTAGTTAATTAGTAAATTTGATAAATTAGCTGCTGAACCAAATTGCAGTCCAAAAGCTATCAAGTTAGGAACAAATTAAGCCTGAAAAATGAGGACATCAGAGAACATTCAGTGGGATTGAGCTGAAAGTGCTTTTTTGGTGTTGTTCCCTTTTATTGGGGAAAACGTGAATTTAATTCAAAATCCTACATCAAGCAGTTTCTACATATTCAACGTCTCCCAAATGAGTGCTGCTGCCATATTCAATGCAGACGCCTGTTCAGCTCAGAAAATGGTTTGTAAATAAAGCTGCCGCCTTGGATTTGAATGAATTCTCAAAGATGATTTTATGATCACTTCCCAGGTTTGATGTATGATCTGAAACAGAGAGGGCAGCGCAGCAGCTCGTGTGTTTTTCTCCTTCAGTTTGATCCTCGGCCCTGGCCCTGTCTTGTGTAGACTTTGCTTATTTTCTCAGCGTTTGCGTGGGTTTCCTCCAGGTGCGTGACCTTTCATCTGAATGAATCGCGAAGAAATGAACATCACTTGCTAATTAGTGGAATACACAACAAAGGGTACAGTCTCTCAGAATTAGATATTTTATTTATTTCATGTATTCTGACTGATAGTTGCTAGATGCTGCTGGAGCTGGCGCTGAGAATGAACTGAGAATAACGCAGCTATAAAGAATACAACACCGATACTGAATGTGACTGGGATCATTTCAAACACTACATTTCTATAATTTACTTCATGCACTAGCACAGACCATAATCTTGGACAGCAGGGCAACCTGCTCAATGCCATTATTGCACTTTAATATAGCTCTGTCCATGCTACTTGTCCATAATACTACACCCAGGCAAGCTCATTGTGCTGCCAGGACCACTTATAACATCCCTGCCTCATGTGCAGCTCCTCCTCCTCCTCACTCTCCTCTGCCTATGAGCCAATGCAAATTACAGTAACAGCTTGGACGTGAGTATAATCTCAAGTGGTGCGAGTTGGGCTCCATGGCGAGGCATGCAGGCAGATGGAAGCAGAGACTTTGCCAGGCCTCTTTAGGGGCTCCCACTCTTTCTCCAGCATGCTAGACAATGGAGGAGCTGTGGCTCATAACCAGCTACTCGTCTGCCACTATCATGCAGCCTACTCCCATACGCTGTATTTGGTAAATGATATGAAAGGAAGAGGGCTCCTGTCATGGCCTTGTTTAGACCAATGCACAGATAGACACTGATACTGGAGACATTATATCATGGGCCACTTACAGAGCAGAGGGTGGAGGCTCGAGAAAGGATGTTGAGACATTCACATTTGTGATGAAAGAGGAGGAAGGTGAGCGCAGTAGGTGCGTTTCTATACGTGTCTCTGCACAGCAGGTGGTAGAGGTCTTTCCCTTGAGCTATGGTACATATTTAAAAACAGCCCTTTACATGAACAACTTTTTCTATTTGCATGAAAGATCATATCTGAATTCAGTGAACATTCATGTTAGCACCTTAAGAGAAAAGCTTTGATAAAAAAAGCACCATATATTATTCATTAATGCAAAATGCAATTCCAGTGAGTACACCGCTACTTCCAAAACTGTACTTATGTGTCTGAACATACATCATTCATACAATATTCATACAATATACACTACAAAGCATAATTAACTTAAGCCTAGTTGGGATATGTTGTGAGTCTGGGTTGCCTCAGAGGCAAAAGTAATGTATCATCAACAATGCCTAAGCGTGCTTCGGTCTGTATCATTAAACTTTTACCCACTGTCTCTTAAGTTCAGTAACTTCTGTCTCTGATTGCCAGAACGAGACAGAGGAGTTTGTCTTGCTCTGTATTTTGTGATGCTCTGCTGAACAGTGAATGAAATGATAAATTCATAAAAGAGAAGCGTGAGTAGAAAAATCTTCTGCGGTTACGGATACCTTTTTAGGTTAAGAGCTTGCCTCGTTGGATTCAAGCACTGCAGTAAAAGTTGCATCAAAATGTAATACACCTTTTATTTTGAATGAATGGGCTCCAGGCTTTACACTTGCATGACAACACAGATGAGAGGTTCTCTGTTTTGCTGCTCGGGGAGAGAAGCTTGTTTATGCTCACAGACACTGATTGTGCTATTCTTGGCCATTAATGTAAATGGATTTTTAAACTCAGCTGTGTTCCTTGTAACTAATAAGGGTGCTTAAGCAATAAGGTTGCACCTCCATGTGTCATTAACCATTCCTCTGAATTTTTAATCATGTGATGTTGCTCCCAGACAAACATATGTGCCACAGAGGTGTTCAAACAACGCCCTCCTTCCTGTATACATACATAACAACAAACAGTACAAAAGAATATGATGTATGAAGAAATCAATAGACTGTGAGTCAGCCGTGTGTCAAGATGAGGCTGTTTAAGTGACTCAGTCTTGTGTGTTTGCCAACCCTGAGTGCATCTGCACTAACAAAAAGATATTTGACTGAGCGAGCGAAAGAGAGAGAAAGCACCAAGACGCTGAGCACAACTCCCCTGGAGCTACGCATCTATTGTATCTGACTTGTGCTCGCACGCATGCAGGTGTGTTTGATTTGACCACATTTTCCTCCACTATTATTTGAAACAGCTTCAGCTACACCATTGCAAATTCACAAAGCCCTTGTTATTTGGGGACGTGGGTGACACGGAGCATGTAGCTTAATTTCTGTGGATGATTAGAGCTGCAGTAACAAGGATCAAGTGCAGAGATGATATCTTCACATGGCAACATGTGCTGTAAACCTCAAGAAAGCCCTGAGCTGCTACTCGACACTGCCTGTCACTGCCTTCAATACTTGGTATTCCAGGAAACACTGACTGCAAGACTCAGATTACTCTGACAAGAGAAGCAGACCACAGAACACAAGACACGGGAGGCGAGGAGTATATGCACAGTGCCGCCACTGGAATTTTGAATATGTGAGGGTAATAACTTGACCTCCTCCTCACTTACCCCTCAATCCCTGATTAAAAACATGTATTCACTACCTACTTACAGAGCTCCGTTTTCTCAGTTGTAGTACCATAATTTTGCCCGAGCAGAGATGAACTGGTGGGGAATCCTGTTGTTACACCTCTTATCGCCCTCAAACTTGACAACCAGGATTAAGCTACACTCGAAAGAACAGCTGGGCGAAGATGTCGAAAGAATACATATGGGCCAAACTTTCTGTACTTTCCTGACACAAATTGCTTTTATTTGACAGGAAAGGGTGGATTCAATTCTCTTAAAAAGGATTAATTTAACTATGTGGGAATTATTTCTTTTTTTAGGACAGAAACAGAACAGGATGTCTCACGGTGCACAAAATATGCAGAGTTATGCAGGGTGCATGACTGTTGTAGACGCTGCTTGTTAGGCGTACGACGAGGGGGAGGGGGAACACTGAAGGGAACAGCAGTTATGTTCAATTCAGTAACACAAGCTGGCTAATTAGCATTGCCCTGCCATTCCCTTTGAACCAGAGGAGGACAAGTGGGAGCCATCATATTTCTTTGTTCTCAGCACTGTGTGATGCCCCCCTGACCGCAGAAACCACAGGGGTTCTGACCACAGAGGGTCAGAGGTAGGCAAAATAAGCTTACCTCCCACCCCCTCCTTACTGAACTCCCCCAGGGGAATTACCCAGACCTTTTCCTAAAACTACGCCCTCAGCAAAGCACACTTACTGGCAGCACGCTGGATCAGATATAGTGCGTAGATGTAGTGTGATGACATTTTCAGGATGCAAACCTAGTCTGAGTACAGCAGACAGATGTTCAGGGGATACAGGTACCTACTGCACTTCAGATGCACACAATTATTTTCGGCTGACTGCTCTCTGAAGACGCAGCACAGATCATTAACTCTATCCTCTCGTGTACCGGATTTTAATTAATAGTTTCATGCTATATAATGTACGATTGAAACATGAAACTGCGTTTATGTACTGCTGCAGCGTTTTGAAGAGTGTTTTATGGCCCATTTCAGGTTAGTTAGAGATGCAGTCAATTACACTACGACTCCAGATAGAACCTTTTTGTACCACACATGGGTCAAATAATTTGGAATACTTGGCAAAGTTAGTCAAGTCACGTGGCGCTGGATGGGTGGGGTTTCCCTTTTAGTCTATGTTTAGGTAGGAAGTATTTTTGTAGCCTCCAGTATTATCTGACTACTACTTGATGGTTAATATACACCAAACAGGACAAGAACTGGCTGCAAAGGACAGTTAGATCTGCAGAGAAGATCATTGGTGCCAACCTGCCCAACCTCCAGGACTTGAACATGTCCCAATTCAGGAAAATGAGTGGACTAAAATCTCTCTGAACAATATACTCTTACTGTCCTGCTGTCAAAATCAAGATGAGACAATAGAAGAGATGATAAAAATGGTGATGGGCTCAAAGCAACGAGCTTAACGAACAGCAGTGAGCAGTGGAGCAAGTGTGGCCTTAATTTGCCCTGCGTTTTGCCTTTCAGACAAGATATATGTTCCACTACCTTATTGGTGAAGGTCGTGGGGCTGTATGCAGTCTGAGAGAAAGACTGCAGGCACTGCTAAAGGCTAAAAAAAAAAGTACTACAACCTCCTCGGCATGTTTTGAGGAAAATCATTTAATCTATACATTTTTAAATATCCTCCTACAATTGAGCATCAATCTTGATCATCTTTCATAAAACATCGTGTTTCTACCAAGGAAACTGAAGATGATTTTAAGCAGGGTTGGGGCATTAATAATGCAGATATTTATATAGCAATCTTTGTTGTTGCTATACTACCATGATCATGAAAAGCAACATAATTATTTGTTGTTTTGATATAAACGTATACAAACACAGGCAATCATATTTCTCTTTGCTGAAGACTTCATTGCGTCCCCGCATTTACATCCGCCAACACTCTCATGAACAGTTAAGTCAGACGTGTGCTGTCCGGAAACAATCCCAGTACATTAACCCTGTAATACCAAAACATCTACTGTACTGCACTAACAAATTATAAATATGACGGTGTAATATACAACTTGTGCAATAACATATACAAATGGTCCATTATTGTCAAATGAAAATCTAAGCAGACTGTGAAGTACTGTCCATAAACCACCTACTGTGTGCATATAAAGTTACTTACTACATTAGCCATACAATATTTATCCAGCACACTCCCACACACTCTTGCACGACTAACCCTGCACACAGTGTATGTCGTTCCATTTGTTGTTTACAGTATCTACTTCTCACACCTACTTGTATGTACATAATAGCCATATTTTTATGTGTGCTTATCTCTGTTGTGCTTCAGTCTTAGTTTAGATGCACAGTATGGCTAAATGTCGTGTTCTCTGCATTGTGTGTAAGCACATTGAGAGCCACTGGAAACCTGAGTCAGATTCCTGGTCTCTAAACATTAGTAAAGCTGTGATTTGACAAACTCCACCCATATGGCTGTTTAAACTGTGTAAAACAAATGCTGCAAAAAAACAAAATGAAGAAAAAGCATCTGCAAATTTGACCCAGTTCTGCTCTGCACCTGTAGTTTCACCGTCTTTCCTGTAACAAATTCCCACCGGTGATCTACATAGTACTGCATCTTCAATCTGCTGATGCACCACTGCTAGCACAACATATTCAGCATAGTTAGAGCTGCCCCAGCGAAAGGCGGAGCTGCAACTGCTCACAGTCAATATGCAATGGCTTGGAAAACATGACAAACTCACCAGATATCAAGCCCTGGTCTTCATCGCAGGTTTCACATCAGCATCCCGATCAGCAGGCGGTCAGAGAGTCAGAGCTGAGGCAGGTGACTCCCACTGGCGTCACAGGAAAACACCACCTAGAGGAGGAGAAACATGTTTAGCCTTTTCTGCTAGAATTAGGACACGTTAGAGCTGAGGTGAGTTAGCTAACCACACAAAAAAAAGGGCGGCTGTTTTAACACATTTTGGGGTGTTTATTATGTACTTCTAGACAGTATTTTGGTGAAGGAGGCAACATTCCTCAACACACAAGAGAAGCAATCCTACATTCATAATCTCATTGACTGAGCTTGCTCCTTTTTCCACTTGGCAGCTTTGGATGCGATATGAGCGCTGATCTGATTATGAAACAACAGGAAAGAAGCATAAGCAGCGGGAGAGGCACCAGAAAAACAGAGTTGGAGATACCATGACTATGAATGTGTGTCCTGTCATTAATATTTCACTGCATCATTGTAGCTAAAGGAGAACAAAGTGTAAAGGGGAGCATAATGAAAAATTTATCATATTTTGACACAGCTTTGGAATTTATCTGTGCAAAACAAAGAACGGGCGAGTCTTCCGCTCGTGATGAGATTTTGCGACTGAGAAAATGAGGTGATTAATGCGTCCTAATAATTACTGCATGCTTTAACATACGGTTTTTGCCATTATATGCACATTTTTGATGAAGATGGATGAGGATAAAGTTTTGTAACTCACTCACTCAAGAGGCTATTTTTACTGCGTACATTTTTCTTTTCTCTTTTTCGCTTTTTTCTCAAACGGGACTGTCAAGGTCACAACCCTTCAGTTTCTCACTTGTCCCTAAAATTCAAAACAAGCTACATGACATGTCGCAGCTCTGCCCGCGGTACAGCAGCACGCAACCCAAGAGAGATTACCATATCACTTGCATTTGTCTGCAGAGAGCCTTCATGCATTAAAAAACAGAATTCTCCACTCAGGTTCTTCTTCCAGCTCTACTGTACATCAATTTGTATTCAGAGAGGGACTCAAGGCTTGTCACCTTCAGCTATTCATCCAGCCAATGAAGTATTTATGACGCAAGCTTTTGCTTTTTGATACGTCATTCCAATCCTCTTCAGTTCATATCGAGCTGGAGTCAGCGCCGTCATGTCAGAGTTTAAGAAATGAAGGAGAGAAACAAAGTAAGAGTGTAGGTGTCATGAGTTTCGCAGTCTATCATTTCACAGTCTATCATGCCATGCATATTAACTGCTCCTGCTCGTGTGTATGGCGGCGCTGCGGCCCACTCCGACAGACAACGTGACAGTGAGAGGTGTGACTGCAATGTGACACTGAGCAACCACTGGGAGGTGCATAAAGTTGTAAATTTGTTCCGAACAAGAAGTCCTTCACCCGTCCACAATGGCCTAACAACTGATTTTTCAGTTTTATCTTCGTTTCCAAGCATCAAATCATCACCTGGCCCAGTGTGATAAGTCCGGTGTCAGCCCAGGACAAGCCGGTCTCACTTAATCTCCAACATGGCTCCCCCTTCACTGTATCAAACACTGCACTTCCTGCTCCATTTTCCTCTTGCAGCCACAAGATTTCACCTCTCTATTTCTCTTCCTTTTTCTCTCAAGGCCCTTATATGAAGGGAAAAGACAGAAAAAAAAAATCCTCAGTGCCAGGCAACTTTGGCCAAAGGACATACTCTATCAAGTCATTATCCATCAGGGTGATTCCCTCCTATCTGGGCAAGACAATGACAGTTGTTAGGAAGACAGTCATCCTCCTGCGCTGCCAGCTTTGTTACTTAAAATACTCTGGTATGACAACAGGGGTGGCTGCGACTTCCCTTTTTACCTCTTTGTGGTTATATTCTGTCTGTCAAACCACACAGGGACGACTTGATGTGTGTGCATAAAGAAAAAATAACAAAAGGCCAGTCAGGTTACAGGAATAATGAAAAATGTTTGTTTTTCAATCTCTTCCATAAGAAAACAACCTTAACCTTGAAATTCACCTTCAACATATCATCTTGAAAGATGAGCAACACTCGCATCAATACATATTTTATGGGCTTAAAAACAGACTTTAATTGTAAATTGTCATAAATGTACCTGCAGTGAAAGCATCATCTGTCCATATATAACAATTAGCTTGCTGAGAGAATATCCGAGGCAGGGGGATATTATTTTATTAGAAAGTGAAAGTGAGATATCTGAGCTTTCTTCTGCATTATGATTTTCTTGGAGATTTCCTTGGAAAACTCTGCCTGCAGCATGCATTGGGAAAAGCAGATCCGAGCTCCATTGATTTATTTAAAGATTGGAATATAATAGAATTGTCATTTAATACTTTTTGTCGAAGCACACAAGATTACAAATTACACACAGAAGACAATGTCAGAATTATCTTTCTACTGGCTTTCCTTCTTAGATAGCAGCACTGCTAAAAGCAGCAAAAGAAACCTCTGCAAAAACCTTCAGGCATCTCATTACATCAGATCCTGCTGACCATCTAGGGAGACAAAAACAAGCCTTGGAGCTTCAATCAATTATGGATTTGAGTGAATGCATTCATACTGGAGATAGTCGCCTTTCTTTGTGCTTCATTCCCCAGACATCGACAGAAATGATGGCAATTCTTGAGCTTACCGGCTGGTAAGCAAGGACCCAAAGCATTTAATAGGCCGCAGCAGTATGGGAATTTAATTTCACCGTAGCCACGTGAGGAGGTTTTTGTGTATTTATTACACACTTTAATTATTTTTAAATTGCCTGACTGGAGTAAAGGTTTTGGTTAGAATTAAATTTTTCAGCAAGTACCTCCTTTCCCTAACTGCAACGATCACGGCGTCTGAGATGAAGACAAGCAATAAAGCAGCCGCAGCTGTAACACGCTTAGTAAAGGACATTCTCAATGTCATCATGACTCAGCAGTGGACTGACAGAGCCACTCGTTCAGGAAACAGCGATGCTGTTCGGAGGTGTAGAGTAGCCTGATAGCTGTCATAGCTGTGAGGTCAATCTCATCCTCAGCAGATCCAGGAAACTGAATGCCATCAGAGCATTCCTCTTTTCCCCTGGCTTTACAGTAATTTACTCTCCATGTCAGCACTTTGATTAATGATTTGATCTACACACAGGATCATATACGCTACATGGCAAGGTATCAATCATAGTACTGTGCGTATTCATGGGTTTTCTGCAGCTGTGTTGCCACAGTCAAAGCCTAATTACATCTACCTAATAGGGGTGCATGAACAGCAATGCCCCGAAACTGTGAACATATTGAAAATATGTCACTAAGTGTAGACCTAATATGTTTAAATACGTCAAAGATATGCAGTTTATTCAGTCAACCCGGGACACAACCACAAAACTGAGGTGATTATTAAGGACGAGAAGCTGTTTTTGTCTGAGCCGTTTCCACTAATCTAAAACACAATCAGACTCTGATGAACACTGCTATCCCACTGGCCTGACTCGAACCGAGCTGAGCTCTTTACTTTACTTGAAATGAGACAAAAAAGAGTTTCAAGGAAAATTGCTTGTAGGAGCAGTTTGATTGAATAATTAGCTTTTTATTAGCTTCTGCAAACCTTTGGCATTAGAGGTCAAGAAAAGATGAATGGTGTGTGCATTCGTGTGTATGTGTGTTCCCCGGCCAATCAATACTCATGAATCCGGTGCCGCTAGAGGGCAAGGTTACCAAGAGAAGGCATGGATCTAAAGGAGCAGGTTGGGATCACAAAAACCCATTTTTCAGTGATAATTAAGGCTGGTTGTATTATGGTTAGACTCCATCAGACAAGGCTGGTGGATCACATGTTGTTATGCGTTAGCTGAAGGCGCAATGAGACTACATCCAATCACATCAACACGGGTTAAGTTACAAGTCTGAACAAGCAATCGGATTTTGCTCATGTTACTATCAGATCCTCAAATCCAGATATGGAAGTGGTCTCTTTGCAGTGTGAGTGGAACTCTCCAATGCAGATCAATCACAATGCAGCTATTGTCGATTTATCTGCCGATTGTTTTTTCAATTAATCTATTTATTTTTGGTCTATAAAAATATCAGAAAATAGAGGAAATCACAATTTCTCAGAGCTCAACATTTCGTCTTCAAATTGCTTGTTTTGTCCAACCAACAGTCCAAAACCAAAATACATAAAAATACTAAATTACAAAACCTTTACTTTAATCACCCCTATTTTGCATTTATAAGCAGTATATAAACACATAATAAATTGTTCTTATAATATGCCATAATGTAGTTGTAAACAGATATATGGCCATTTTTAGTATCAACAGTTACATATGTTGGACAACACAGTATATACATATATATAGTTGTAATCATATTTCATGATACATGAGTAAACACACGACCAAATCCTCCTGAATATTTATTAACAGTTTATACATAAATATGTACAAATCATTCACAGGCAGCTTTCAACTCTTTATAAATGTGTTGAAAACATGTTGAAGGTTTATTCTTGACCTTGGAAATAAAAAATGAAACTTGAAACCTGACTAATCCAAGATTTCAGTCACATCTTGTGGCCTTCACCCATAAATGGAATTTGCTCAATTGTCAGGGAGAGTGAAGAAGTGTTTAAAGATAAATAAATACTTTGTGTTTCATATTCATATAAAATATGTCATAATCATTTTATATGATTACAGTTACGTTACACTGTGTTGTTAAAGTTGTTGACAAATGCATAAATGAAAAAATGCCCTTATATCTATTTACAACAAGTTAAAATCGAGTGTTACCATAAAAGAGAAAAGTAGCTAATCAGCAGCTAATGAATAACACAAAAGCCTCAATTCCACTGCATGGAACTGCATATGGCTCGACTCAACTCGACTCGACTGGCTTTAGGTACCAGGTACTTTTCTCGATTTTGTTTTCTCCCACAGAGAGTACCTACCAATGTAGGTGGGATTCTTAGCTGATCGTCATAGCGATGCCTTTGAGCTAAATGCTAATGTCAACATGCTAACAATGACAATACTAACATACTGATACTAAGCAGGTATAGTGTTCACCATGGTTACCATCTTAGTTTAGCGTGTTAGCATGCTAACATTTGCTGACTAGCACTTAACTCAAAGTGCAGCTGAGGCTGATGGGAATGTCATTAGTTTTGCAGGTATTTGGTCATAAACCAAAGTACAGTATTGGACAAAATGTCATTTTGACCTGAAGATGGCATGATGACGTTATTATAATTCATCCTGTGGGGACCATGAATATGTGTACCACATTTCATGGCAATCCATCCAATAGCCGTTGATATTAAACCAGATAAGTGAAAACTGACCTCTTGGTGCCGCTAAATGAAAAGTCAGGGCATCAACAAAAATGTTAGGACTCATCGTCTCTGCGGTATGAACGTTTGTACAAAATTTCCTGTCAATCCAACCAATAGTTGTCGAGATATTTCAGTCTGGACCAAAGAGGTGGACTGACTGACCAACAGACTGACATTAGCATGCCTACAGCCATGATGCTAGGATGGTTAAAAATGACTTCAACAATTTATTGACTGTCAGATTAGCTGTAGACTAATTTTCCGTCAATTGAGTAATCATTTAATTGATTAATCTTTTCAGCTTTAAGTGCAACAGAGGGAAGTAATAAAAGAGCATTGCAATCCAAAAACTAAAGCAACATGAGACATAAAACAGCGATATTTAGGCCACATACAGTGAAGAGGTCTCTTAATTGTGTTGAAATGCTGTTGTTTTGCACACGCTGCTCTGTGAAATGTCTTTGACATAATTTTGGCTCCAGTTAAATTGGAATATTTGGGTAAGGACTGGACATGTTTTAGAGATATGATCAACCAAAACCTTGTAAAACCTCATAGCGGGTCATGGCTTACTAAACATCAAACATCCTGAAATGTTATTAATCCAAAGCAACTGGCAAGTGATGAATCATTTAATCCAAGATTGCAGAGAGCCAATATAAATAATAAAGTTAAAGAGAGTGTAGAGTTTTTATACTACAAAATAAAAGGCATCATCAAGAGTATAAAGTGCAGTAGTGAGTTGTTTTTGCCCCTTTAGGAGACAAATTCTAATGTAAAACATGAAGTTAATTCTTAATCATGTAAACTGCATTTTGGCAAAACTTTAGGTCCACTCAATAGCTGTTTCTGTAACTTTTAACTATATCGCATGGATTTAAATTTTCAGGAGTTCTCGTCTCTGTTGGCCTAATGTTAAAGGGTTTTACAAATCAAAGTCTATTTAAATGTACCACTAAATATGTAGGAAAAAAGTTGTCTAAAGCTTTTTGTGGCTCCAGAGGGAGCTGCGCAAAATCTGATAAATTGCCTCACGTGATGTCACTTGAGTCAGCGTCGGTTGCGGTTGAAGACTACAAGTTTGAAAATTAATAAAATCGAGGCTACATTAGCCGCTACTAGCATAACACGCCCTAACCTTTGTTGAGTTGCACTGTGGGCAATGTAGGCGCCAGGTTTTGACAAGGAAGAAGAATGTGTGGAATAAAAATGATGATATTTGTGGTTTTGCTGGATCGATTTTGCTAAAAAGTGTCATAGGAGCACAATGCTAAACGGTGGGCAAATAATTTTTTCCTATGGCGAAGGAAAGTCATGAGCACGAAATGTTGTTCATCCAATCATAGCGAACAAACAGACGTCAAAACCTCGATTGGTTAGGTTTAGGCATGGGGAGCGACATAGTTAGGGTTACGGTAAAAATATCAGAGTCAAGCCAATCAGGTAAAAAAATATATATATATTGCAAACGGTGGAGTACTGTATGTCAACAGATCTATCTCCGTGACAACTGAGCAAACACTGTGATACTGTTGAAAACTCCTGAAAAAGCTAGCAATAGACCTTCAGTTGGGATTGTTTTGTGTTAGTATGTTATACCAGGGGTTACTTTCACATCCTCACCCTTCCTGTGTTTTGAATAAGAAAATCAAGCTATATTTTCCCTTAAGAACAAATTGCTCACTAGGATTAGATTTCACATTTCTCTAATTCCCAACCAACGGTTTTGCAGTGTGGTTCCACCAATTACGAGCATAATCCTTCCACAGGCAGGTCTGTAAATCTTAACACACTGCGTGCAGGTTTTGGCACCATCACCAGACTGCATGGTGCAGTTTATGGAAATTTTCCGGGGTTTGACATGTTCATGTCACATCAACAGGGCAAAATATTATGAGGGCTTAGGTAGCAGAACAGTAGCAGAGCCTACATGTGGCTGTGAGCGTACATAAGGACATGAGATTAATATGAACGGTCTACAAGACTCGCACTGCTTGAGCAGCTCTTATTAAAACCTAAAACAATAATTCATCTACAGATTTTTTTCCATTATTTTCTCTGTGCTATGTTCTGGACTTGCTTGGGTGAATATTCATATCTAACTTCATTAACTCAGAAAAATGCTGCAAACAGGAAGAGCACAAAACAGCTCATGATGAAGAATGATTTTATTTAGATCACCCCTTGATTGTTTAAAAACAGTGCGAGGTGGTATCGCTCTCTGCACGTCTCATGCCATTATCATGCGCCATCACTTCAGTAATAGTGACACTTTGATCATTCTGTGCAGCCATAATAAGAAAAGACAGGTTTGATATACTAAATGAAGGTTTTACAACTGCCTCTCCTGCCCCATTGAGCTTTAACCTGAGAATGCAAATCAGCGGCATGAAAACCAAGTGATTTCACGGTTCACTGACTGCTACACAAGCATATGGTTGGCAGTCTCCAGGAAAATGTATTACAGAGGAAGGAGTGTACATATGATTCTTACCTTAATCCGTAACTGTTCATTTTGTAATCATTCAGTCATATTTAGTGCACTTTCCTATGCTGCAGCATCACAGTTTGCTGCATTATACTCTTTGGGATCATTTAAAAACTCAGGGGAGCAACTTTTTCCACATGGCTATATTATGCCATCAGTATTTACAATATGTGGAAAAGACATGGTCCTCTGTTCACAAATTCAAGCATGAAGATTACAAGGGCTTAGTACGACAAGTATTAGCATATCCTGTTACATACAAGCCTCTAAGCAGGGTTATGAGAGAGTAATGGAGCTGCCTTTAGCTAGTGGAAATTTTGTACAATTAATTGAATACTAAAATAAAAACTGCAGAAAAATATTGGCACCTTTGCTGTATAATCCCATCATAGAGATCAATGATTCTGAGTCAACAGATTTGAAGGCTGAGGAGAGAAAAAATCTTTTATTATTTTTACTATCCCCTCTCCCCCAATAAAGTGGGAGGGCAAAACCATTTTACAGAGCCCCAAGCACGAGCGTAATTTGCTAAATGAATGTGACAACTTGTCTGTAAACAAGAGCTGGGACTAACTATGAATCACACGGGCTAGCCAGATATTTTTCCTTATTTACCATCTGCAAATAATGTCAGCGTTGTGCCCGAGCGCTGCCAGAGCTGTCATTTTGACAGGTTGTGGAGGTGGTGGTGCAGCAGTCACCAACAAAACAGGTTAAAAAACAAGTGCTCTTCATTTCCTTCCCCTCATGAAAACGTCCCAATTCTCTCCAGGCTGGTAAATACTCTGGCTTCTGTAATTTGTGTTTCCTTCTTGACTTTATTGGCAACTGTAACAGGATTTGTCTGTCAAGACAAGAGTCAGGATGAAGAGACCACACAGGAGAGGAGAGGTTTGATAAGATCGTTTCAAATATGTCAAAGGAGGAATACAGGGAGCTTATCTGATTTCCTCAGCTGGCTCTCATTTCACTGGTGCAGAATCCCAAAAAATCATTTATTTCATTTGTCTTATTGGCTTTCCTATAACACAAATTAAATTACTTAAAAACTAAGCAGCACTGTAAGAATACTGACAAGGCTCAATGACATTAGGTGCAGAGGTTGAGTTGTGCTTCTGCAAACCATTTCATTTACCCTGTATTTTGTCATTAGGTGACATTCACAGTAGTCATTTACAAGTTTAATAGCGACACATTGTTTCATGTATCATACTGACTACAGTTATCATTAGTTCTTCCTGCCTGCTTTAGTTTCCATCCTGTTTGTTACCCGCGTCCTGATATGACATTACTGCAGAAAAACAGAAAGCTAGAAGCCAGAAAGGCACTGACTTATCTTTATACTTAAGGCAGAGTATTTGGTATTTGGATTCATGGAGGAGCTCAAAACCTGAGCCATAACTTCATGTGCGTTATTAAAAATGAATTGCGTTTTCAGCCATGCTAGCAGCGTGAGTCTGTCAGTCCACCACTTTGGTCCAGACTGAAATGCCTCAACAACTACTGGATGGATTGCCATGAAATTTGGTTCAGACAATTACGTCCCCCTCAGGTTTAATTGTAATAACTTTGGTAAACCTCAGTAGTAATACTTAGAGAATGTTAATGCTATCTCTTCACTTTACTTTAATGTATGTTCCCCTATGCCCCTTTTTGTGCCTGACAGGTATAAATGTTTCTCCTTCTGTCTCTTGTCCAACCCTGTCTCCTAGAAATTACCTTTATATAGTGCCAATTTTCAACAGCAAATACGTTTTGAAGGAAACATATTGTCTCGTGGATAATGTTTGTATGAACATAATGAGGGAATTATGTTAATGAACATATCTGGCAAGTTACAAAATACATACTAAACCCATCTGCAAAACGTTACCTGCCAACATATTTAATTTGTTTCTCAACAGTATCCGCTTGTAGCAACTAAAAGCATGATTTACATTTTTCTTGGTTATGTTGAGCCACTCACGGCACTTGGTTAAGGTTAGGGAAAGATTGTGGCAGTAATGCACCAATCCACCCTGACAACCTTCCAACAATTTACAAAAAAGCACTGCCCTCTTCACTGGAGAACATGTTACCTGTGAACATAGTCCTATCAAAACCGTAGTTGTGAAAATAAATTGGAAGTATATTAATGTAATTTCTAGGAGATGGAGCCGCTCTGTTAGTGCCCATGCCTGGACCTCAATTTCTGATTTGGACCTCAGTTCATAGGAGGCTAGAGAGAGTTTCATTACTTTAACCTGTTAACTGTTAAATGTGTTCCCATTCAAGTTAAAGTGGTTTGTTTCTCATGGGCATTGAAATTTAGGTAAACTAAATCCTTAAATTGCACTGCGTCTTTTGTGCCTGACTTACTTAGCCCCTCACAAATACATGAGCACATATTCTGAGTTGTTCAATAAGTGACAAAGAACTTAAGATAAAAAAAACTTCTTGGAGGTTTCTACAAAGTCTCACTGAATGTCTTGGAAGTGGAAAAAACCTCCCCAGCTCCTTAAAACAAATACTGAGAAAATACTGAGAAGTACCAACCTCAAAACATCAACTATTAATCGCATTTGAAGCTATGTGCTAAAAAGTGAAATACCCGTAACACCTTACTGCCCTGCATGGCCTTGAACTACACAATCAAAGGGAGCTTTTCACGCCAAAACAGAGTTTAACTGGGGGACAACTTTCATGTACTTCACGGTAATCTTAAATTCTGTTTCACCCCGCACATCAACTGTATTTTTCCTGAGAAAATGACATTTTAGACTGAATATCTTAAAAAAAAACCAAAAAAAAACAACATTCAACCTCTTGAGCAGATGGAGAACTGAGCATTTCCTGTCCTTAAAAATAGATTAAAAATAGAAGTCAACCTACACTTATCAACCCTAATTGATTCAGGATGTGGATTTTCATTATTTGCAAATCCAAGGTTTTTCATATTTAAACTGATTGCAGTAGAAAAAAAAATACTGTGAAAGAATGCTCTGTCTATAGATAAATAATATATGCTTTAACTTTAAAATACAATAATTTATAATTACAATTAATTACAATTAATTTACAATAAGTGTGCATATTTGGAAATGACTGAATTGAAAGGGAATTTCCACCAGTCCCTTTAACATCATTCATATTCTTTAGCTTCATTGGTTACCCTGTTTCTGATTCTATTCACTTGGGCACATTTATCTCTGTATGTATTATTGATATATTTGGGAGATAATGTTACAACAAGGTCTTCAGGATCCACCCAGCTCAGATGGATAGCTGTTTTTCAGGACTCTCAGTGAGTCCTCTTGGTGCATTTGACAGTTGTAAACATATGTATACTGCTGGCTTGGCTGAGCCAGCCATCTATAATGGATATGGAGTCGTGTGGGGTGGAACAAGTCACCTCTGGTGAGATACTGGGACTCTATAAAATGTTAAAATAGGCTTCTCCAAATATGCCCTGCATTGCTATGAATAATATCCAGAGCTTAGAGTATGAAAATGTCAATCGCTCTCTGCCAGGCCGTCAGAGATTTTAGCGTGCAATGAGAAAATATGTCTTTCTTAAATGTATGTCACTTTGGAAATCTTCTCCACCTCGCTGTGCCGCAGTCAGTCAGCATTAAATAACCTGGACTAAATCTTCAAAACTTCAAGATGTGCAGTATGCCATTGATTACAATACAGTAGTTTTTCATATATTTCATACAAACTGTATATTTCTCCAAAGTTTTGGAATAAGGAGATTCCCCAAACTGCTGCCTTCTATGAATAATAATGCACTGAGAAGTTTAAATTGGGTTTTAAGAAGTTCCACGGCACATAGACGATTTTCCTTGAGCTCCCCTTGTTGCTGTTTGTGCTTGTGATGGCTCTGTTTGAATCCTTTTTGATCTCAGTGAGGCAGTTGACACCACAGACCAGGTCATCCTGCTTGAAAGCCTCGAAAAAGGGTTTATGTCACAGTTACAGCCCTTCAAACGGTTCAGACCATAACTTGCTGATAGATCATTTCGTGCTGCTGGAGGTAGTACATCATCTCGACTGTATTTCATGTTTGGTGTTTCCCATGGATTGATTTGAGCGCCTTCCTTGATTAAATAGTCTTTATCAGCACAACAGCTTTCAATCAATATTCAAAAGTGTTTGCAACACTGTAATTTAATTATTTAGAAGAAATGTTCTGTCAATACATAATGAAAGCCAATACCAAATGTTCAATAACCTTTGGAACAGTAGGATTGATCTATTAAACTGCTACAAATGAATGAAAGTGAATTGCCTGCAATTGCCACACTGATTTTCACTGTATTTAAATCTAACTGTCAAGCACACTTATCTCTGCATTGTAATAATATTGGATGATCCATCTCGGTCATATCATTTGCAAACAGGATATCTATTTCCCCAGCCAACACCCACTAGTTCCAGCCTTTAAAAAACATTGATAACGTGTTTAAAAACGTTTGCACTAAAAATATGTTCATATGCAGTCTGTAATGAAATTATCAGGACTGAATCCTCTGTCAAATTACACCAGCAGATTCACCTTAATGATTGGGTTGCAGATATAAAGTATTATATCCAAACTTTCTGCGAGTTAATGATAATGAATCTAGGATTGCTGAATTCCACCCACTCGGCTCTATTAATGTGATTCAACAAAAAAATCTGCAGCCTTCTTGGAAATTCCTGTTAGGTCTGTGCATCAGGATCTAGTGTTTTTTTTTTTACTCAGATCTTTTTCTAACATCAAAATGTAAGAACTGTTTTGTCTTGCTTCCTCTGGTGAAAGTTTCCAACCTTGAGGAAGTTATCCATTCTTTTATTTCATCTCATTTTCATCATCACAACTCTTAACACCAGTTGGACATCTGAAGTCAGGTCAAGTAAGGAACGAGGATCATATTACCCCTAATTTGGTGATTTTGTAGTAGAGCTTCCTTAGTTTTGCTACTGATTCTAATTTGTGTCTTTTCCCTTCAAGCCTCTTTGACTATGACACTTTATTTTGGGCAGTAAAAATTAACACCTTTTAGAAAACCTCTCAAAATATGCATAATGTATATAATTAGCTGCTATTTCATCCTGACCTTCTTATTTGACCTTATTGTAAATAATTCCTGCCTTTTCATTGTTTGCCTATAACTTTTATTGACTGCTTTATTGACTTACATTGATTC
This sequence comes from Oplegnathus fasciatus, assembly GCA_003416845.1. Taxonomy (NCBI): domain Eukaryota; kingdom Metazoa; phylum Chordata; class Actinopteri; order Centrarchiformes; family Oplegnathidae; genus Oplegnathus; species Oplegnathus fasciatus. The sequence continues at coordinate 1,002,777 of NTHP01000132.1, forward strand.
TCTTAATGATTTTTTAGTATTAAATATGCAGTATAAGGGCTCGGTTGTGGCTCTGGAGGCAAAGTGGGTCGTCCATTAATAGCAGGACTGGCGGTTTGATCCCCGGCTCAATGTGTCAAAGTGTCCTTGAGTAAGACACTAAACTCCAAGTTGCTCCCGCTGACCAAAGCAGTGACACTTCTTTGCAAATACTGGTATTTCCATTATCAATGAACCTGTCCATTATTTGTACCACTAATCGATCATTTCTTTTAATAACATGTCAAAAAATAGTGAAAAATACACATCACGATTTTATAGAGCCTTCGAATCATCTTCAAATGTTTTGTCCAACAGTCTAAAACCCCAAAATATTAAATTTACAATGATATAAAACAGAAAACAGAAAATCCTCACACTTAGAAGATATTTTGCAATTTTTTTCTTGATAAATGATAAATGATTTGATTATCAAAACTGTTTAAATAACTGATTCATTTCATTAGTTAACAAACAACTAATAGACAGCGCATTATCTCATTATGCATCACATGTCTGTTGTGCAGATTACAGTAGTTGCAGAATTATTTAGGAATTGTTGTTAAAACGTTAAAACCAAAGTTAATGGGATTTCTGCATATTAAACAGGCGTTCGGCCCCGAATTATATGTTACATCTTGCTTATCTAGAAGCCAAAGATATTCATTTGTACAGTTGAGAGCTAGTATTCTTCCTCTGGCCACTGAAGTTGGCAGATTCAAAAATATTCAGGAGGAAAACAGATTGTGTGAGCTGTGTGATTTGGGTGAAGTGGAAAGTGAGTCCCATTTTCTTTTGTACTCTTCGTGCTATGATGATTTGAGAGAGTCAATTTTCCATGAAATGCTCGACCAAACCCAGGAATATTTCAGCGTACAGATGATCAAAAATTGTATAGTTGTTCAGTTTTGAGTTTGCTAACTTTGTCTCAAAAGCCTGGAAAAGAAGAACTGATTATATAGTATTTGCTCTCATTTTTCTTGTATTATATAGTAGATGTTTGTGTTGAAAATCTGATTTGGAATCAGGTTTTTTTATTTTTAGACTTTTTTTGTAGTATTGTTTAAAAATGTATAGGCAGCATTCTGGATCTGGCTTATATGAATTGTGGGGTCTTGTAAGCCAATACTGGCATAGTTGTATGCATGACACAATAAGAAAAAGCTTACTCATTCATTCATTGTTTCAAATGTTATAAAAAACCTCACCCCTCTTGAAGCTACTATATAATGCCAAGCTAGCAGAGACTTGAGTATTGTAGACTCGTGTGAGGCAGAGGCAGTGATCAGCCCTGTCCACTGGGAAAAAAAGTCAGAAAGTAATGCCTCGGAGTGATGATGAGTAAAATATGCGGATGGTGCAGTGAACCATCTCGTGCATGTCACCTGCTGTAATGGTATTCGCTTGATTAATTGAAGTTAACGGGTCTGGTTCTCGAAGCTTAAACACTCACGTTTGCTGTGCCCATCTGATGAAAGGTCAGCTCACTCCAATTTATTTGCCAAAAGGAGAGGACACAGGGGAACAAGCGCAGGCTGGGAATTTAATCGGAGTGCCACCCTGATGCTGAAACCTGGTTCTGCTCTGGAAGCAGCCTGCTTCACGACCACATGCACATCTGAATATGGGCAGCGGTGCATGACTAATGATCAAAGACTGTGACAAAGAAACTCCAATCATAACATTGTGACAAGTTTTGTTGACAAATGTTTAGTTAGGAAAGAATATGTTGATTAATATAAAGACTCAGTACTCTATGAGACGACAGGTGGCCATTTCTCATTTTGGATTCGGGAGAAAGAATTTCGCAGTCAGACAGAATCAAAGTGGGAAAGTGATTAGAGGAGTTATTGATCCATTTATTTGGGCAGCGTCTCTGTTAAAAGTGAGTGGACTTGACCTCAATTTGTGTCTGTAAGTCCCTTGGTGACTGCATGCACTCAGAGAACGATTAAATCGACAACCGACATTAAAAAACTATTCCCCTGCCTGCAGTCTGCCTTTGAACGGTATATACACTTAGAGGCTGTAACTGTCAAGTGCAGAATATGTGAATGACTAAATGACTTATACTGCGACACATCAGGTTGTTAGTATGAGGGGGACTTAGTCTTTGTTTCAATAGAGATGATATGCTCGAGTCTCTCTCTTACTGAGTTGATATAATGTTGCCATTCTGATAAAAATGGGTGAATTTAAAAGAAGAGAATTTCGTATTTAAAGAGAGATTTGTCACAGTGGACGCACTGCATTTCAAAGAGATTTATTGCATTTCATATCATCCACTGTGCAACATTTCTAAGCTTTGTAAGCTGTGGAAGTTTTAATCTGCTTAAACTTTAAAGTTGTAATCCCCGAGATTTCACTCCAAGTTAATTTGGCGACACCCGCGGCAAAACTGAACGCTACGGCAAACACTCGATGAGCAGCTACTTTGTCAGGAATGCAACAGAAGAGCATCTGGTGCATCTGTTTGTAGTGCAGCCAAACAAACTCACATTGTTTTAATGAAGAAGTCAGTCAGTATTTGGCTTTTTTCAATCACGCCATGAGCAACTGTGATCTGATTTCATGCTGCACACGGCCCAGGTAGTATTTAACATAACAGCAGGTCACAGAGGGGTTGGTTAACTTCTTGTTCCATTACTCTCTGCAATATTTAAAACTGATTCGCTGTCAAAAAATGCCAAAAATGACCATTGTCTTATTTTGAAGATGCATTTTTGGTTGTGGTCAATGCTAACGGCAGAGACAAATGCATTGTGTTTCCTGTGGCTTCTTCACAATAAAATCCACCCCATGTTTCACCAGTTGAGCGCTTTTAATATGAAGCAGCAGTAGTAAGATGCATAAGCAGTAACTTAATACAGCTCTGACACAGTGTAAAGATAGTGATCGGTAAACACTCAGGCTGTTATCAATGAGATAAAATTACGCTGGATTCAAAAAGTCCTCAAATAAAAGGACAGAACATGTTGTTTGTCCATACCCTCTTTTGAACGACACATAAAAGCATTTTCTGACCTGATGCCCCTATCGGCATCATTCATGCATGTGAAGACAATTTGAGTCCAGCACATGAATGGTGGACTCTGCCACTAATAATAAAACTACTACATAGAGAGGTAATTACCGAAAGTAAATACAATGAATGGCTATTTCTGAAAAAAAAAAAAAAGTCCTCTTTAGTATCAAAAACAGGGTTTGATTTCACAAAAATCTTTACTTATAACTGACGTAAACCTAAACTTACTGTCTTCAAATCGGCAGGGAGTGTCAGAATCTGCAGCAACAGCCTAATATCCTGCAAGAATTTATTGTCGCACGGCAGTTTTCCAATGTCATGACATGACGTACATCTGCAAAAACTGACTGAGCCCTCAAACAGCATACACAGGTAGTCGTGGAGATGTGAGCATTAAGACCCTAAGAAATGCTGCACACAGGCGGCATTCAACCATTCTTCCCCTTTTTCCTGGCAGTCGCTACAGCAAACCTCACATCAGCATGAATGAAGGAACAGCAGTGTAGAAAAATGACATGCTGTGCTGTCTGGAAAGAGATGTCCTTCATGGGCTACAATACAGCAAATGGTGTTATTATCTATGACCACTGCATTCTGTTATTCCTCTCTCACCTCTTTCTTTGTTGCGCTCGCACTGTGATGAGGAAGGAGCCATATTTCACTGTGTTATTTACATATAGCTGTAATAATCCTCTGCATTCCTTCCCCTTCACATTCATTTTGATATTCGACAGTATTTACGATCACGGGCTTTGCGGCGCATACCCAATACAGGCGGAGGGTAATGAATAAATTAAGCATTAGAGTGAAGGCAAAGTCCCACTCAGAGGTCACATGTATTTTGCTGCCATTTTAAAACAGGCAGATCACTGAGGAATATGGCAGAAGAATGTGTCCAGTCAGATGCAAGTGAGCGGCTGTAAATGGGCGGCCATCGGGGAGCACCTGAATAATTTATAGCTCTCCTTGTTGTGCTGCACAATCAGGGGAGGTTTATTTCAAACAAAGGGAACATGATGTCTGTTATGAGCTTCTGTTATGCTTGGTCTCACTCTGTCATGTTTGTACTCCACATTTTCATCCGCATTAGATTCATTTTATTTGATCTATCAAACCGCTGACATGCAGTTGTAATTGATGCAGCCGTACATGCTTCCTGAGGCGTTTATAAAATAAAAAAAAAACATTTTAAAAAGCAGTTGTAGGTGTTTGGATCAGAGAGCAGAAAGCTGCATTTCAGCGTGCTCTTAATCTGGCAACTCTCATCTTCCTGCAGCCTGGGACGTCCCGCTACGTCTGTCTCCAGAGATGCCAGGTCTCACTGACACAATTCTCCAGAGAAACTCACAGCATGAACCGTTAAACATGGCACTTTTGTAAGACTTCACACTGAGAGGCTGTTTGCCTTTTCTTACTGAAACCTCACCAGAACATTTATTATCTCTTCTGCAGTGGATCCAACATGCTACAAACATATACAACTTAAAAGTATATATAAGTAAAGGAAAAAAAAAATGAAAATGCTTCGTACAGTACGTAAGCAGCAACTGTTTTTCTGCCACCACACCTTCCTCGGTGTACGGCAACATTAGATTTATCTGCGGTTTTGATCTTAACCTAAGATCCCTTGTCAATGGCTGAAAGCTCAAGTTACTACTTGAGTTGTCCTTGCTGGACAGTAAAGAGAAAGACTGAAAGAAACAGAGACAAGAGTAGCTATTAACAGCACGGATACAAACAACGAGCCTTTTTGTATCATTACTGTCACTGTCATGTCACAAAAGTCTGCAGGTCTTTAATACTTTAGTCTGTTGTTGTATGTGCTTGTATGTGTCTGCTCTAATGGTTTTACTAGGTTTTAGCTGTATCCTCCTATATGTGCTTTGATGTTGTTTTATCTGTTTTTTGTATGTCTTGTTTGTTTCTTTTAACGTATAACATCCAGCTGCCCAGGGACTGCAGATCATAATTAGCCTTTTGCCAAAATCTGACACATTTACAAATCGTATTGATGTTAATTAATCCGTGCTGTCCCTGATACATAAAGTAAAGTAGTAGTGAACTAAAGACAATCTTGAATGTTATGCCCATTTGGAAAAATAAAGACTGTGTTTTAAAATACAATATTGGCTTCTTTCATCTACAATACCCAGAATTCACTGCAAACACTGCACAATCCGACACCTCCCATGCCAGTCACAGTACATTCCCACCTGACAGCACACTGGACGTGGCTCCAATTGTGTATTTTAGGATACTAACAACACTGGTGTTCAAGTATGTGACAAATGTACAAATACAATCATTTTCAACAACAGCTGAAAAATCACAATTTCTGTGCAAATGGGAAAGGTCAGTGAGAATAATGAACATCCCCATAATTGATTTGCTAATTAGTTTTGAGCCCGGCAACAACCAACACCGGACAGAACATAAGCAACACTACTAATTCCTTACTACGCTTATAAAACAAGCAATGTAATAATGTATTGCTTGAAGTAGATATAAGTTTAATAAGCATTAACTACGGGGAATGTAACCAAATATGAAGACAGAACTAGAGCTAGACTGATAAATCGGCCAGGTCGATATATCAACCACTATTAGCTTATTGCAGATATAATGGTATTTGTGTATATGACATACTGTATATGTCATATACAGTATGGGGGGGGATAAAAAAGAAAATAAAGAACATTTACACAAAATTATATACATTTTTCTGCCGTTTTTCAAATGTTTGCCTTTTTTTGTGAAATACTGGAACCCTCTTTAGTCCTCTGAAAATCCCTCAAATGAAACAATTTATGGAAGAAAATCCCTCTTTGGACTCTTGAATTCCCAGCTTATGTCCATAATAAGGAATAACCGGCAATGAGGGCTTGCCAGTTGATTTCCGGGGTTGGCTCGCACCACGTCCAGTGTAAATCCCAATACGGATTAATATATGGACACATACACACAGATGTTTTCATGAAATAAACAGATACAGATAGCAGCTTTGCCTTAAGAAACTTTACTCTGTACGTGATGTTAATTGTTTCGAGTGACATTTCCAAACGCTCTCAGCTGTCAGGAAGCCCTGAATATAATCAATTCTAACAATCTTTTTTATAACAAGCTCAGGTTTATTTCAATAAAACACCTGTCTGTAAACCACTGCGCATTCTCTCACCTAAGAGCTCACATGCTGTCAGTAAAGTTTCTACTTTTAGAGACACCTCCCTCATAGGTGGGCCAACTAAAATTGAGGAAACACAGACTGCAGTTGAAGCAGAATCAGCTGGGGTGAGCTCTCAAGCCACGGAGCTCAGTGGGAATTTTTATGTCAGATTTTCACATGTCACATTATAACAATAGGAGTCAGGCTGAAAGAGGCTGCTGATCCTCTGATAATACAGACACACAAGAGAAAGAGAGAAAGAAGGAAAAGAAAAGAAAGCTTGTCTTTGGAATGTAAATGTATGCGGTTAGCCTATAAATACTCTATATAATGATACTACAAACAATAAATATATGTAAATATAATAAAATCATGAACAAATTAGCATATTCATTTGATCTTTTATGGAAACACATGTCTTTTTACATTAATTCAAAATAGAGAGGAGAGATTTACATGTCACTGTAGCTTTTAACAAAGATCCAAGAGGATTACATCCCATTTGCAGCTTGTCTTTGGGATCAGGCAGCAATTTTGTTGCTGTGTGAGATGGCAAGTCTTGCTGCACTGCACATGTGGGCAGCGAATGAGAGGAACGTTTGCTCACCTCTCCATCATAATCTGTTCTTCATCAAAGAGATCTATTTTCTGCCCCCTTTGTACCTTTTCACTGGACTGCAAACTCTGACAAAGTGCCCGAGTGCGTGCTCTTTAATGATGATATATGAGCGTTATCCTGAGGATGTTGTCAGATCAGGGGATGTGCGGAGGGTGTAAACCTGGGTGGTGACACGTGGAGAGTAAATAAAAAATATGGTATGTTTTCCGTAATTCAAAGAGATTATTTATCTTGTGATGGAGTGCTGCTCTCAAAATGTCGGGAAACAATTGAAAGAAGCTCAAGGAGCTTTAACTCTGTTAAATTGAACTTAACATTGACTATTAACCCCATTTTTCTAATGTGTTTATCCGTAATTGGGGGTGTCATGACTCAAGCCATTACCAGCAGAAAGGATCAAAGCAGTTCAATAAGTTTTTCAGCTGGAGAGAAACAAGTAATGTGTCCTCATAAGTTCTGATTTTCAGGGAGTTGTATATGATGCTTCTCTGTGATAAATACAAAATATGGTGCAATGCTGTTGACCAAATTTTCCAACAAACTGATTTTTGGTGCATTTTCAGACATCTTTATTGCCGCAGTGATGAAGATTAATTCACAAATCCTCAGATACACACACTCCTAAAAATGGATTCCATTGCGTGTTAAATCTAGCTGTTGTTCAACTTGTAATGCTTTGACACAGTGCGTTTCGCAACAGCCATTTCTCCAACTGACACAGAATAAAGAAGGGTTAGCGGCCTCCTCCTGTTTAATTATAGCGCCCTGAGAAAAAGCAGCAGATGCCAACAAAAGACATCAAAACAGCTATTTGCATGAAGAGAGTCTAATTTCAAAATGAGTCAAAAATCTATACTTTGGTGTGCCGATATTTTCGGCGCTCTGACTGTGTTCTCATGGAGGAAAATGGTTAATCTAAGAGCTCTGCAATTTCACAAGATATTAGACTCATGTCAATTTTAGCTTTTTCTTCTGATAACATGAGAAAAACATAATTTACTTTAGAACATGCGAATCAGCTGCAAAAGACTGCGGGGACTGAAATCTTACACGGTTTAATAAAGAGTAATAAATGTTAAAGTGATACTCTATTTCTCTCTGTTTCAGACATACATACAAAAATGTATCCTCTGCATTGCTGCTCATAATCAATCATTTATAAAATATCTTGCTGAGGGCTGCTTCATTATTATTGAGCATTAAAGTATTGATGTTATTCTATATAGAATAACTCTGGGTAGTTTTAGAACCTGAGGTAATGCTTACGAAGCCTTTGTCAAATTTAATTAAAATACATGATATTTATTTATTTACTTGCTTACTTATTTTGCTGCAATCTGAAGTTTTCATCAAATGCCTTTTAACTTTCTGTTTACCGTGTTCATACTGTGGCTGTAAGCGAGCAGTTTGATTAGTGTAAACCCGATAGACCTGTTTTGTTCTGACTACTGAATTGACAGCTCTGACAACTTTGATTCTGTGAAAAAGAAATCACAAATGCATTCTTTTTTCATCTTTGCAGTTTGAGCGGGAGGAAATCTAATCAAAATGCACGTCAACACGATTATCAGTGCATCTTTATCCCCCCCCCCACACACACACACACAATAATCAAAAACAAACAATAAACAGAGGAAACGTTATAATTCGCCTTCCAAATTTTCTAAATCAAGTATTCTCAAACTATCACTGTCCTCTACAGGTCTCTTTGTATTATTGCTTAGTTCTTTTTGGCCCTTCACACACAGTGTTCAAAGACCTGTGGTGTATCTTTGTGGTAGCAAAGTGTCATGATGTTTGCAAATGGTTTTTCTCATTAAAAAACGACTCCATAAAGCAGACACATTTGCACTAACAAGGACATGTGAGGATGCTAACAAATGCATGAACCAGACTATAGAGTGCTGCTCTTTGCTCTGTGCAGTCCCTCTACATAAAACAGCTTTTACAGGGAAAACTAATGAAAGTATTGTCACCTGGACCTCACATGTAACAAGATGTCAAAGGTGTCAAACTCATTTCCTGCACTCAGTTCCCCACCAAAAGAGACCACAACCACCTTCGCAAAGAAAATCAGGATAACTAATATGAGGATAATGAATAATCTCATGACCGCACCATCAACTTGTGTTTAATTTAACATCACACACTAAAATCTTCTGCATGGCTAAAAGCTTAATCAAAAAGTCAAAATACCTAAATTAATCTGTTTCAAAGAATCTTAAGAAGCAGATATTCAACCCCAACCCGTCCTCACTGATAATATTCTGCTCATTTCATTAAAACATAAGAAGCTTTACAACCTCTTTCATGTATTTCTAGGTGGAATAAAATGGCTAATGCGATGCTTTGGTCTTTAAAACTTTTGTTATTGCTCAAACTATGGATTATTAACTTTCTATTCCTACCCAATTGCCAAATTAGCTGAAATAGTCAATTTCTGCTTCCCCGTGCAAAGCTGAACCGAGACGCTCCCCTTGTGCAGAAAAGCATCCTGCAGGACTGCCAGTTCAAAGCAAGAAAAATCAATGTCCTCTCACAGTGCCACATTATGTAAACCCCAGCCACCTGAAAACGATCAGGTTCAATATCTGCTACGTTTAGCAGCCTTGCCCGGCGTGTGTTGATGTCTCTCATACATATTTTGATATGGTGTCAGAGCAGTACTGTGATTTTTTTCCCCCTTTTTTCTACTCCCGCACAAGCAAACATTCATGTAATGCTGCATTACGAATGCATTTATTACAAGCAAAATGTTTGTCTTTAAAGTGCTTTAGGACGTTTAAAGGAGCAACCTTCAAGGACCTGCGAAGCCTTACAAGCAGAGAAGATCTTGAAGCTTTAATGATTGTAATAAATTACTCTTGATGCGTTAGACCACAGATAAGATAGCACTACTATCAGTAAGTGCAGCCCTACCTGGTGATTACTGTAAAACACATGAAATCTAATTCAGCCGGGGTATATCAAGTTACATAACTTCTTTGTGCTCACATAATAACTTTTGTTTTAGAGCCTGGGAAAGTTGACACACAATTACCAGTGTAGTAGCTTTTCATGACATTGATGAAGCTGTTAGTAAAGGGCTGGAAAAGCCACAACAAGTCAAATCTTTCTGTTCCATCACAGACTTTGGCTTCTTACCGAATGGAGCAAGAAAGACATTTAAAAAAAGAATAAAAAAATGCTTGGATATTTTTTTTGTTTTTGCACAAAGGCATTTATGAAAACATGTCATTAAGAATACCCTGCTACTCTATTCTCTGAGAGGTGATAATGTGCTCCTGCAAGACTTTCAACAAAAGGAGCAACACATGTGGCAGCGGTTCATGCTGAGTTTATGTCATGTGAGAGTACAGTTGAAGAGCTGCTTTTATCTATCTGCAAACACGGAGGCAACTCGGGAGAATGTGAAGCACGCAACAGCAGCAGCACATTATAGACTATTCACCTAGCAGGGATCCTGTTCAAGGCTTGATACGTCCTTGATGATAGCTCCATAAATAATTGCCTCACCACTGGATTAATGGTGAGGAGAGCTTCCCTTCCATGAGTCATTATTTACAGTATAAAGCAAATTCCCTTGAATATCTATGACCAACCACAAATTCCTATGAGGAATATCACTGCTGTGCCCGTTCATAGTTTATCAAACCATCTATTGTATATATTCTCAATCCGTGTTCACAGCTGCCCAGGGTGTTTTCTGCTGTTCATCAGAGGGGCTGTTTTCCCTATTGAGATAAGAAATTAAATCTGCAGGAGCAGAGGATGCTGGGTTTGCTGCAGGGTGGTGAAGCAGTAGCTCTGATAATGGAGCCGACTCCCATTGCGCAGGCTATGAGGCAAACAGCCGTGGCGCCAGCCCAACCCTGCCTATGTGAGAGGATAGCTAACAGTGTCACTCTGCAGAAGCTCGCTCTCTCTCCCTCTCTCTCCCCTTCTCTCTGTATGCGAACATGTGGTTAAATCTGCATGTGACAGAGAGGGGAAGAAAAGACGCTGTGTTTCTGCTTTCCTCTGCATCTCCATTTGAGTTAATATATGTGGGAGAAAAAAAGGCAAGAAAAATGGGAAAAACTGTAGGGTTTGCCTCTGTCTTTAATATAGTGAGAATATGTATGCATGGTGAGTCAAACACACTGACCCTGTGGAGTAAAAACTGAGTGATCGATAGAATCAGAGGAGTGAAACGTCATTTTTTCAGCATATTGTTATGAAAGCCCTTCCCTTCTATCCCTTCGCCCCATCACTTTCTGCTCATGTTCACAGTCTGGATGGGTTATGTGTGGTGGTATATTATGTAAATGTGAAGAGGGTTTTAATTTCAATTTGAGAACTCACCAGAATATTGTGTCGTTTTGGATGCTCCTCACAGGCTTCCCTTCAAAGCGGTCTGCAGAGAGAAATAAACGGTCACACCTTAATGTGCAAGCACAAATAACATTGGGGGCCATACGGCACCAGTTGTAATAGTGTCAGAATCATAAAAAGGTTCAATTTACAGTTCAATCTTTGATTCCATCCCAGACTCAATACAAATGATTTGATATTTCTGTAGCAATCATTTTCTGCCCAGAGCCTCTGCCAGATGAAATTTAAAACAGGAGAAATTCAAGCAGAAATATAATTTTACCTGTCTCCTTCTTTAAAGATGATTTCCTGCTTTATACGCATAACTAATATTTGTCTTTAGCCTGTATAATAATTAACCTTGTACACTGGAACACTTGCATTACCTTGTGGTTAGTTTTTCCTTTTTCCATTACAGCTCTTAAATGAAAGAATGAATTCAATGAATACTGACTACTGCATTTAGCACATGTACTGTCGGGAGGCTTTGCACTCTTCCCTTGTGCTGTACAGTAAGTAATGGGCTCATGTCCTTGTGTAACAATGTGTCATTACTTACTGCATTATTAGTTTGTCACCAATAAAAAACCTCCTATGCATTTACCATAAAGTTTAATAAAGCCAATAAATTTAATAGAGTGACAGAGAAACATCATAAGTGACTATAACAATATTTTTCAAATATTATATATCGTTGGGAGTGGAGAACATTTATAAATACATTCCAGTTAAATGTAGTCCAATAATTCAACAGCCTCCATGTTGACCATAGAGCTGAAGCTAATATGGGTGGTACATAGACAACCCACCACAGCTCATTACTTCTAATTAGCCCCACCTTTTTAATTCATTAGTGACAGCTGCACTGATTCTTAAGCTCTGTGTCAAACTCCCAAACCAACTGATTAACATTAACATTTACCGCCTTCACACTGAAAGGTGTTAAAACAGGTTTTACAGGTGGATGACGGTGATATAGTGTGATTTCCTGTCACTGGTCCACATCATGGCAAGAAAAGATACATTCGTGTCTGTATCCAGTTAATTTAAAGACCCAGTAAAGAACTTCCCATGTTCTTATTATGTGTCCCTATGGAAATTTTGGTGCTATCTCTTATATGCCAAATAAAGGTCATCTTATACTATAGATTAAACTTCCTGCTAATCAATATTTCTGATGAATTACCCTGCATTCAGAGGCATAAACATGCATTTAACCCATCAAATATAATTTAAGGCAACTAGCTAATGCCACCCATCATAAAAACTGCACTTGACCTTCACTTTGTGGGTCATAGTTGCTAGCAGAGAGATATAATGTGCTGGTGGTGTGTGTTTGGATATCAGTTAGGCGAAAACTTTGATTGCATTTCCAAAGGAGCGCGGTTGCAATCATGAGTGAGGGAGGTGTGGATGAAGACAACATCGCCGTATTACCACTCAAAGTTGTTACTATCTTTCTAAATAATGGGTCGTTCATTTCAAACAGAGGTAGACAAAAACAAGCCTCTTATTTCTAGGAGCGACCATCAATAAAATAGCAACTGTCATTAGCAGATTTTATCAGCAGTAGCTAGCTAGCCAACTATGCTAAGGTTAGCTCAATGCGTTGGTTGAAAACGCCACCTTCTCTGGCTGACTTCTTAATGTTTTCAACTGACTTGTTTTAACTGCATGTCCCAGGCACCAGCTGATGTGTATAATGTGAATAAAAACCCATATAGAAGACATCGAAACATTCAGCATTGCCCTTTAAAGGTGATATTGATAACATTCAGCCCCCTCCCCAGTTCCATATCATTCACACCACAACACCGCTGTTGCTCGAAGCACATGCCGCCTCAAGTGGTTGCCAGTTTGTTGCACAACCTGCATTTCATGGTCGAGTGGAATGAGAGTCAGACAGACTCTTTTGTGGTAGAGTAATGAATTCATTTTGAAACAGTAGTGATTATGTGCATTTATGTCGTGCACGTTGATCTGATGAGACAGTGTCGGTGTAGTTCCCCAGTTAGCTAACGAAGCTTTAGCTTTAGCTTACCGGTCAAGAAGAAAAGTGGCCACCTCGGCGTGGCTTTTCAGCCCTTGAAACTCCTTCAGCTGACTCCA
>NTHP01000132.1:1016099-1043050 GCA_003416845.1 Oplegnathus fasciatus
CGAGCAAAAGCTGAACCAATGTTCACCCTGGTCTTGCTCCTCCTTTTGTCGCTGAGCACTTGGGATTGATACCGGACTGAAGCCAGGCGCTTACCGCTAACCCTCCATTGCATGAGTTATTACTTGAACATGATAAAAATATTTTAATGTGTTTTTATTACTTAGAATTGCTTAAATAAAGTAAATATTTGAAAAAATTTTTAAAAATGTTTTAAAGGGAGGTAGTTGGTAAATTGTTAACATATGGCAACAATGTGCAATTGTGGGAAGTACCATAAGTGCATAGGCAGTCCAACATGCCTCTACCAGGGTCAGGTCCAGCACGTGGAAGACAATGCGATGATACCATTTCTTGGACCTGATTTTGGTTCTATCAAAGAATCCAGAAGATCCACTCACCCATGCTCTCATTGTACACTGACACAATGTTGGGGAAATTACAAATATAAATAAAAATAATGTTTTTTCCCTTTTTAAATGTAATCAAAAGTTGTAAACATAGTCTCAGAGTAGCCTAGTGCTATGCAAGTCAATTACAGCACAATAGGTTCACTTCCATATTTGCATATAGTTTTTATAATGGTTAATTCACAATCATAATATTTTTTGTAGGAAAAGCCATACTTTGATTCCACACCTTTGTAAAAGCTCTGTGGATGTTTTTTTGTTTTTTTTAATTATTCGTCTACATAAAAATGTTATCAATAACACCGTTAATTACAGTGTAAAGCTAGCAAATCCTACTGTTGTATGATGAGGAAAAATGTAACATCAGATTGTTACTACTTCATGTTTCACTTTTAATATTACAAGAGAAAAGGCTTTTGGGATGAGGGCTAATCTTGTAACGTTGGCTGGTGCTACAGGAGTGTGAACTTCCCCAAATCCAATAAAGAGCAGGAAAGAGCTGCTAATGTTAGCCTAAATTCTGATAGAATCCAGGACCAGCTTCTATAGCAGTGGGGAAACACTAAACAGTGAATGTGCTATAGTCATGAACACAGCTTTTTTTAATGTTAACATGTCACCCCACAACCTTATGTAAGCTAGTTAGGTAATGATGTGCTGCTTGGCCTTAAGTAACGCTCGGATGCAGCTTATATTAGAGCAGATAAACACACTGTTTAATCCATTCCTTGCACTTTTGCCCTTGTCTGTTCGGTTTTATTAGCTGACAGCACATAAATACTGTACATGAATATGAGCATTAGTGCAGTTACAAAAAGGACTAACTTTTAAGCGTCTCCGGTGCAGCGGTTTCATGCACATCTAAGTTTGTGTAGCACCAATCTCATATGCACAAAACTAAACTCTGCAGGACTAGGATGAAGCACACAAAACAGGTTAGGGTGTAAATAGGCTTCACAGTACACAGACAAACTTCTTGGAACTCATTTAAACCGCTGCAGTACTGTATATAGGCTAAAACAATTCAAGGGAGCCACAATTTCTTCTCTCTCTCCCCAATGCACTACTAAAGGCGCACATGGAGCTATCACAGTTAATTGAAGCATTTGTAGATGAAGAAAAAGGGACCACTTCCCACCTTTTTTTTTCTTTTTCAGGAATAACGACAATAGAGGAATAGCTCTGATTCGCCTCTGTCAGATTTAATTGCCAAAGCAGCAATCTTGATTAGGATTTCAACAGTCCGTTTTATCAGCCTATGCCAAAGCAACACAGGGTGTTTGTCCAAGCAAGACATATTTACCAACCTGAACTCTCACTTCTACTAAGTGTAAACACGGCAGACCTCCACAAAAGACCCTGACATTGAGAGCAACCTTTAAAGGTTATTCTGTAGCCATCCATTACATCCAAAAGAGACATGCCTCTTCTTCTTCCTTAGTGTCATGTCTGCAACTCACTTCCATCCTACAAGAACACATAGCATATAGGTGATATATTAACATTTAGCTAAATCTAAAATCTTCCTATCAAGGAATCAGTGACATATCATTCAGCGTGGGTATTTTGTCAAGCTAATAACACAACTTAAATCCTTTAGGCTACTTTCAAAATGCCATTACGTAACGTCCAGCTTTCCGTCTGACCTAAGACAGTGATGTGAGAAGTACAATTTCACGCATGCCGCACTTCACAGAGACGTCCATCTTATGTTCATGTTCCCTGAAGCATCCAACACTAAGGAATTGATTAAAACACACTCGCACTGCAAATATCACCAGAGCTATTCATGCCGCTTTAACTGTACTCTTACATATTGTGACTGCATGCTAACTGCCCCTGCATCTATTCATCAAACTCCCACGCAGACACATCAAAGACATATGCTGCACGCACATAGACTTCATGTGACACAGCGATTAGGCTCGTGAGAGGATTTTCTACTCCACATTTTGAGCAACTGTTGTCACTTTTCTAATTAAAAACACTGGTAGTGGGATGTGTGATTTGCAGCGGAAAAGGATGTATACTCCAAAACAAAAGCAGCTTTGCTTCGAAACATCTTTCAAAGATCAAATGTTATTACGCTCATACGCTGCCTCCAGCCATATCTTCATTTGTGCAGCATTATTAAAACACAGGACCTGCATCTTTTAAAGCATAACTGGTATAGTTGAAAAATATAGGTTGCTGCAACTACTGATTCCTTTCATGATCAGTTAATCTGCCTGGTATTGTCGAGGCTAATTGTTTCGGCTATAAAATGTCATAAAATACTGAAAAATTCCCAATGTAATCTCCCAAGGTGAAATGTTAAAATTAGTTGGTTTATCTGACCATCTGTCATCAAAATCCAAAGATATTCAGTTTCCTGCCATATATGATAACGATATGACAAAGAAAAGCATCAAATCCTCACATTTGAGAGGCAGGAACCAGAAAATATTTGATATTTTTGCTTGGAAAAATGACTTTAAAATGGCAATTAATGATATTATCAACATAGTTGCTAATTTATTTTATGTCAATTGACTACCCAATTAATTGACTAATAGTTCCAGCTCTAAAACAACATCAGAGCTTTAGATTCACATACATCTAGTCTTATATATAATTAGAAATATATATAAGACTGATGATTTATACTTGATTGATCATTAGATACTAAAACTGCAGCTGTCAGGGTGGTGGTTTGCTTTTTTCCTGTTTTTCTAAACCCAGTGCGGCAACCTTGTCTTCTCATTTGCGGACATCCTCAAGGACAAACAGCTATTTGTTCACTGTTTCAGGACCTCAGAGCTTCAGTGCACAGGGTGAGGCTGGCGTTTGGATGACTGTACACTTGGGTTATGTCTCCAGATAGTGACAAAATGGATGTTTGATTTGACATTTTTTTCACTGACTTTACAGTGTTTTCGCAGATGGGCATTCAACAGAATCTAAAATATTTTCATACTAAAAACTGAAACATGCTACTGCCTGTATTTTGCAGTACCTTTTAGTCTTTGGTGTGAGACTAGAGGCCGGCCATGTCCATAGAAACATTATCGCCCTCTCAGTCGAAACACCCTGTAGAATTCTTAATGAAGAGTGAAAAACAACCTGCTACCGGACCTCTCTATAGCAGTGTCTAAACCATGTGTGAAAATGCTAGGCACACAGCACATCCACCTTACTCTGCTTGACTTGCCGCAAGCCTAAAATAAATATTTTCAGGCCGGGACCCACATTGCTATTATAAAACCTCCAATAAAAAAACAAATAAAGAAACACATATTTGATCTCAGGCCACGGTGAACTTAACCAGTTCTATGAATTGCGAATAGCGGCGGGAGGTTAGCCTATGGAGTCTGAGTAAGGCCTGGTTATCCTGCCTGTTGAATCCGCCTCTCTTGAAGCGATCAGTGTGGAATACAAAACAAGAAGTGACATGGTGAGAAAGGAAAGGATGTGAGAAATACCAGCCCTAATGCACTGCTTGCTTTACTGACGGCTTGACTGCAGCATTGAAAATTACAACATGCTTAACATGCGCTACGGAGACAAACAGCCGTGTTACACTGCTGCCTCCGCTGAGTGAGATTTAACAGACAGCATATGGCTCTCTTAGTTTGCCCACACAGTTGGCACACTGACCATTACCAGTACCTCCAGGGCGGCCAATGTGACCTCCAGAGATGAGAGAGCTCCAGACAAAGGCAACAACCCAAGGCAAAGTAGAGGCCTGTACTGTGGGCTGAACTGCAGAGAGCTGGAACACACGAGTACACAGAGATAATGGCGGAGGTGTAAAATGATGAGGAACAAATTGTGCTGATGTTTTTACTGTAACATTTACTATGACTAGGATGTTGTGACTCCTTTGTTAGGAAGGGAATCTCACCGTGGTGCAGACAGTGACCGTGGTGACACTGAGCAATAATACAAGTTGCCTGAGAGAATCACATCAAATAATATACGCTCTAATAATTGCTCTGGTTATGCAGCTATTTTTAATAATAAAAAAAAAACAAACACAGTTACATTTGCAAGTCTGCATTATCCTAAGCCATGTCCCACATACAGTATATAAGTCAAGGGGAAGGTGGTAATTGAATAATGCACTTAGTCATCTCATATGAATAATTATGCAATAAGCACAACACACAGTTGTGCACCAGTGGCCACAGAGGTCAGCAGGGTTACCCATGAGCCTCCAACATGCAGACTACGAGCGTGCGAGGGATCAGAGTTTCCCTCCTTTCTTGATGAGTCAGGGAGGATCGTCTCTGTTGCTCATGATCTGATGCTCTGGTAGTAAAGCTCTCTCCCCTCCCCTTTCCCCCTTGTGAGCTGAAGCCTCTGATGATGTCCGTACTGCTATTTATACACTTAGCCATGCTCAGCACATTTACCAGCACCACATAAATAATCAGTAGGTATGAGAGACAGTGTGCAAGGAGGACTGGTTTGCTTTAACACAGCAACTCTTGGCTTCCTACTTTCACAGAGCAATGCACAACGCAGCATCCCAGCTCTGACTCCGTCTATATCGTCACTTGTCTTGATTTATGAGGTGAATCCATCATTAATATAAGGTTACTACTGAATACATTTAGCACCAAATGATTTGCACATTTCTTTTTGCTGCTCTCTTAAATACCAAATCTGTGTTTTAACATGCATGTTACAACACAGGCTTTTAATCGTAAATAACAAAAATGTTTAATGTGTAAATATTCTGAACTAACAAGGTGATTCATGCATATATGCAAGCACACGGCAGCAGCAGAGAAGCAAATAGTGCTGTAGTGTTAATTTGCCCAGAGCTTGATCTGAACCCTTTGTGTGAGCATAATAGAAAACAAAAGTTGTAAACACACGTGTCCAACAAATTTCAAATCCTGGTGTATAGCCTCTCCTTCAGACTGTCTTGCATCAGAATCGACCACAGCATCTGGTCGCCGAAATTGCATAATCCCACCCCTAGTTTACGTTTTGTTCTCGTGTTTGCACTCAGTTTCACAAAAATGGATGAAGAAATATACAGTATCAGCAGCTGGTTGGCTTTGGATAAGCTTCTGTAATGGCAGATTATGTCAGCTGCGTTCATCCCCTTTAAAAAGCAGCAGACTGTTTCCTAATGGGCTGCGAGGAGAATCCAGTCTGGCTTCTCCTTTGAGTAAACTGTTCCTGTGCAGGAAGTGCCAAGGCCCAAAGCACAAATACACAGCACCCCAAACACGATTATACAGCACTCCAAATATTCTTCCAAGGGTACATCATGTCCCTGTTTAAATTTAATTTGTGTTTTAGGAGACACTTAAATTCAGCGTTCTTTCCATGTGTATGTGCATGTAGTTATTTACCAGACAATAAAACTTGTGGTTGTTATAAATACAGTAACTAGCATGACAATAAAATGTGCATTCATTATTTTTGTTAGTTGCCTGATTTAATATTGCATTCAATTAATCATGCATCCTTCTTGTCAGATTTATAAAGCCGTGCGTATGCCTAGTTCTGTTTTATGAATCAAAATTATTGTGTAACTGGGCGCACATGCACGAGCCCCATTTCCATTCCCACAGTTAGCCATGAATGGATGTAGAAACGCCTTTAAACGTCCATATGCATATCGATACTTGTGCCCGCTCCACCAACCATTAGACCCCTCAATGAGAAGAACGTTAAAGAAGAAAAACTGCAATTTCACCGTCAGTGTCGCATCGACGAGGCTCTCCAACAGCACCAGAACAGCTGTCATTATGCACGACCATTACGCACAGCTGTGGCTATTTACTGTATAGCGCCCATACCACTCATTTATCACAAGTACCATCATCGTGGTGCTATCTCAATCATCATTATTAAACATCAGAGAAATGATCAATGATTGATTTATAGAGCACATATTGAAACAGACTTTGCAAAGTGCTTCACAATTCAGGATAAAATCAAAAGATCTAAACTGATGTAAATAAAAAGAATGATGAAATTCACATCATTCATAAATAATTGTTTACAAACGCGCCTTTGATTGACATCTTACAGATCGCCGTGTAGACTGTAAAAAAATGATAACACAGTCAGTGAAATTGGCAAACAACCTGAATAAACAATGTTTTACTATAAGGTTCACCTTATTCTCTCCTTATATTTCATGTCCACCTTATCATATCACGTCTGAAGTCTACGTGAGGTGACACATTCTCACCGTCTTCTTTTAGTCTATGTGTGGGGAGATGGCGAATGCATGTTTTTTGTGCGTGTGTATCGTTTATACATCTGACCCCTGGAGTTCAGGAAAGCACAGAAGTTTGTCTGCTTTTTGCTAAATTAATTCATTAAGGGACCCACACCGATTTGAATAATTTTCTAATTTCACTTTGAAAACATGGTGCACATCCTTTAAATTAATGTATCGTTTCTGCTGCTGTATGGTGGCTACAGATATTTCATCAGCTGAAAGAAAGACTCTCATGCATCCTACATGTAGATGTGCATGACTTAATGGGCAAAAATCAACCATTAATTAAACCCATTACAATTACATACATTTAATGTAATTACATTAAACTTTGGGTAAACATCTTAAATTAACTTTAGATGTTAATTTTATTGTACTAGCTGAAAAATGTTTGTAAAAATGAAAAGGGGGAAAAGTAAACATTCAGGGAAGGGTTTTGGAGATTTTGGAGATTCTGTGTGTGTGCCTTCACCAATTAAAGCCATGAAAAATTCTACTGGCACTTGCTTTTAAATTTAGAGGTGGTCTGATGAAATGCATCTGCAACTTTATGTCAAAATGGGTAACGAAATGCTGCACCCCATAATCTGTATGAACACAACCTCAGCCTACATGTAGCACCTTTTAAAAGAGTCTTTTTCATTGTGTCTCCCTGGCACCAATGAGTCAAAACAGCTGTTTGGGGAAACCATTGTCCCTTCACTTACCTTGGCGCAATCAAGCTTGATCTGAGCTACAAAAGGCATATGCACAAAACTTGATTTTACACCTGCATGGAAAGAGAGCAGCATGTCTTTTGTTACTGACAAGGCTTCAATTCATAAAGAAGCAAAAAGAGAAGCCAAGGTTGTGGCTTCCCCAAGCAGCTACTTCGCCTTGTTGCTACCAGGGAGACGTGATAAAAAACTCAAGTTTTAAACTCTGCAACAAACAGCCAGTCAAACTGATCAAACCAGCCATTTATTGTAGATGTACCCATTCAAAAAAAAAAAAGACTCAACACAAGTCTGGAAGTCTGATGAGAGATAGCGTATAGCACTGTCAGTGTTGAAAATGGAAAGTGAAAAAAATTCCTCTTAAGTATGCTGAAGAGGCAGAGTTAAAAGCATTTTGTGGATAATTCTAAACCCAAATGTGTCATTTATGGGCCCACAGCTTACTATCACCTATCTAATGATGTGAAAGTTGATATAGTGCTTCAATTTTCAAAATATCCAGAACACCACAAACCATGTCAAAATAGCAAATTATTATCAGAACCCTTCATATTAAAGCACAAAGACATACAAGGCAGTTTTCCTGCGATATAGCCTGATTTTAACTTTCTTTTCTATTATTGTCCATTTGTATCAATATACTGGAGCACATTATTATAGTTCACTCACATAAAAGCTGAACACATTTTAATTTTAGCTCATAAAATTAGAGGAAATTCTACTGAAATGTACGGTGGCTCCTTTAATTCAAATTCAAACTGTAATTAAAGAAAGTTTTCTGTTTACAGCTTCATTTTGAACTCATTTAAAACTCAATAATTTAACTGGAATTCATGAGTTCTGAATTGAGTACAACCCCACTGATCAGGCTTTCAGCCCGTGTATACTGGTACAGGATTAAGCTTCAGGAATATTTCCACATTCAAACGTTCCATGTTCTACATTTATCACATTCAAAAATTTAAAACCTTCAACTGGTCCATGAATTCTTTATCAATGTCCAGATTCTACGGCAGAATGCAACACACATGATAAGGAAAGATGAGATGAGATACAATGAAACTTTAATCAGTTCCATGAAGAAACTGGGCTGCTGCAGCAGCAAATATTGATAGGATATAATAAGAACTGGAATATGTTGCGTTCACCACTGAACGTCATTTCCAAAATGTTAAGTGCAGGATTTCAAATGTCTGGCAGAAGGATAAAGAAGCAAAAACAATGCGATTTTCAACATTTAGCAACATCCAAATGTGTAACGTCAACAATTTGCCTGAAACCGCTTGTTTGGAAAAGCGATTGTTTTCATAGCTCTTTCAGACAGTCATGGTCAGCTGGACTTCAACAGCCTTGCTTAGTCACGCTGACAGAACAGCGCTTCCACAAAACACCAGAAAAGCCCTGTTATGATCCACAGTTACATTCTCATTTGAACTCGGGCACCAAATGTGCAGAGTGCCATTGTTTGTTTAGCCCCTGAGATGTGCTTGAGTGTTAGCTTTGTGTGTCCAATTATTTACTTCAATATCTGCAGGCCCCATAAATGCCACAATGTTGGGGTGCAAAGAATGAAATGCTGGCTGGAATCCTCTTGATGATATTTTATTAGACAGGACAGCATTTCACCAATGGTTTAAATATGTTTTGTCATCACCATGTCAGTGGATCTACAGTAACATTTATATCACTGCAGTGGCTAATAATAGCAACCTGCCAGCTACCACTGCAAACACTGTGATCGGAAACAACAGTAAGCCTGTAAAACTGTTGTATCCTACCCATTCATGTCAGCGTATTGACATCCTCGCTGATATTGAAAGGGATTATGTGACTTAAGTCTGCATGTTTTGCATGCCTGAAGAAGTGTTCTACTTGGATGGAAGCTGATCTTGCCGTGCCAGTCAGCTCTGTCTGAATACTGACTTCCTCCTTCGCAGATAATCCCATGAAAAAGACAACTCTTTAATGCCTAACATCCTTAACACAGCCCTCTCAATTCCTTGAATCAGAATTAGCCACCATGGACGCCCAATCCATTTTGTGCCTCACCATGGACCTTTTCCACATGTCACTGACAATGTGCCATGAACATGAATCAGGTTCAAAGTGATTGGGATAAACAGGCATCACAGATAAGGAATATGTTGGTGAATGTGATGGGCATACAAGGCACATGGAGGCCCTGTTTGTTGCTGCTACAATATCAAAGCATCTTAAATTTTCTCCTCTCTACAGTATGGATTTGCTATACAATCTTTTTTTTTTTTGCTATTCAACTTATGTTGGATTCAATACAGATGCAGGTCAAGCCTCTCCTGGTCTTCACTGCAAAAAAGCTGCAGATTTCCATTAAGATAAATTGGGAAATGCTCTGATAGAAACGCCACAAAAACTCACTGTTTACTGCAGGGGTTCGTGAAAAGACAACAACTGATTCGTTTTTTGACAGTAATCATGTTTCTTATGTGTATAAACAGACCTCCTGTCACATGTTTGCGTTAAGTTTTCTGTCAATACAGATTTAAATGTGTTTAATGTTACATTATGATATTGTGGAGGGCAAAAATACACGTCCTCCTTTATATTTTAAGTCCTCCATAAAATGTAAAGCTGGGTCCACTTCAGGACATCTGCACCTGATAAAAATGAAAGAAGGCTGAAGGAAAGGAAGAGAAATATGAGCATGCGTCTGCATGGGTAAATAACATTACTGGCCAAATGCTCTCAACACCATCCACCAGACTGTGAGGAGGGGCAGTGAAAGGCAGAGAGGCCACGATGAAATAGGACTGCAGTCAAACAGATTGTTTACCAAGAAATTGCTAAGAAATGTCAATCAAAATGTTATGCCCTCGAGTGCAGGTGGAGTCAGCTTGCCTGCACAGAATGCTTACTTATAGTATGAGGAGAAAGTGTAAAATATATACAGTATCACAATGTAACTATTCATTAACATTTAAAGCTGCAGAACGGTTGGATTATTGTAAAAAGCCTCTATCAACGACTTGTTAACATTTACGATTGCCTTGAACTGTTGCTGACAACATTCGTAACTGTAGAATTGATGGTTTATTACCTTTTATTGATGACTTACATTTATTAACCTGGCAACCCAAGAGTTGCTCTCTTCGATGGTTTATAAGTGCTCTATCAAGGATGAGTAAATGTTTTATAAAACCACCAGTAAAGCCATTAATTACATATTTACAAAGCCTTTATAAAGGGTGCTTTATGAGAGGGTTTTGTCAGTTTTTAGGTGATTTAATTACATCAAAATACATTTTTATGGTGAGGGACAGTAAGAGCAGTAAACTTGTAAGTGCAAGTGCAAGAAACAAGCACAGAAAACCAGTGTAATAAGAATGAAATAATAACTAGGGGTACAGAGACAGGAAGATGTTGCAAGATGAAAGACTAGTTAGAAACTTCTCTACCTGAAACAGGTTTTTCTTAAGTGTGTTTTAAACTTAAAGGAATAGTTCAAAATTTTAGAAAATACGCTTATTTGCTTTCTTGTCTGACCTTGACTGTCTGTTCAATATAAAGCTACAAGCAGGTGGTTAGCTTAGCTCAGCTTAGAATAAAGACTGGAAACAAGGGGAAACAGCTAGCCTGGCTCTATTTAAAGGGTTTCCAGTTATTATGCTGAGCTAAGCTAAGGTGAGCGTCTCCTGGCTGTAGCCTCGTATTGAACAGACCGATATGAGAATTGTATCTATTTCATTTAAATCAGTGAGAAAGCGGATAATCATATTTCCCACTATGTCAAATGTCAAACAATTCCTTTAAAAATGTGTCCTCCCAAATATCTTTGGTATTCCACATTTTGGAAGCAGTTTTCTTATGACTGTTTAAGTTAATGTGAAGACACATAAAACAACAGGGAGTGTGCAAAAGGGGTTGGTCCACCACCATTTACAGCTTTATGTACAAGCTAAAGGCCACATAAAATCAAGTGTAAAGGATTAATATGACATGTAATGTTGATTTCAGAATCCATGAATCCAAGCTGACCCCTTTACATGTGAACACACGAGTGCACACATTAATACCGTACCAATGAGCATTACATCCAGAGAATATATTCCATACGGCCCTGTGATGATGGACTAATGGTAAGCCACGACTGAACTGTGTTCTCTATGCTTAACCAAAAGACACTCCTACCTGCATTTCATATAATAGAGGCATCTTAACAATGCCTTTCTATAGAGTACTATACTTTGAACCCTTTCCAAAGCAGTTAAGTTTGTGTCTCCATGTTAAATAGCTGCATATGTAGCATTAGCATACACTGTACTGTACATATACTCTGCCCTTTGAAAAGCTCTTGTGCAATTTCCTTGGTTTTCTACCGTGTCGCAACGTAAGATAAGACTGACGTAACCTTGCAATGGATTATCTCTCAATTTAGCTACACTGTTGACATCTTTAGTGCTGGCTCTTGCACCATTTCCTTTTTCATGCAAATGTGATGTTAGCATAAGGGAATGGTGACTACAATTAAATGACAAATACAGTATGAATGTATTTTATCGGTCAAATCAAGTCCAGTCAAACATTAAGACTTATTCTAATCTACGACCAGCATAAAAAGTGCTAAAATAAAACAAGCAACGATGCAGATTTTTTTTTAATCCATATGCATATGGAGTGCAGTGTTGGAATCAATTTAAATCATAATGAAAAGACAAATTCCAAATCACAGCTCCTTCTAAGAAAAAAAAACATCTTTAAGCCTCATGACAAAACCTTCCGGCACATTCGTATAAATGAGGTCAAATGCGGTTAGTAACAGTTCATTGCATCCCCACATTAATCAGCAACAACCATATGCTTTTCCGCACATTTTACTTCTGTAAATCCAAACTAGATGGCCTTGTATTATGCTGCCTTTGTCCACTCAGAACAAGAGAAGAGGGTGTTGAGAAAAAAAAAAATTACTGCTGATTGTTAATGGCTCTGGGAGCAATGAGAGACAGAGCAATGAAACGGCTTTCTAATGTCTTGTTGCACCATGAGAATGAGGCAGAGAGGAATGAAAGGGTTTTTGTTCCGCCAAGGTCAATTGTTCCACGTTGATTTTATTATGAAGTGGAAAAGAGCTTGATAATAAGCTTGCTTAATAGCTGTGTTTCAAAAGTTATTGGTGGGTACAACTGAGAACGTATTGTGTTTTAAGTGTGGGCGTGGAACAAACCTATTTTATCTTTATTGCCAAAATAAGTAATAGCTGGACAAAGCATTATTTGCTGCACAGACCCAAAGTCGTTGAGGCAGTGTTAAGTTGCAATGAATTTGAGCTGCGCTTGACAGCATCCATTATTTATGACAGCGCCCTCTACATATTCTAACAGACACATTAATTAACATGGTTTGTCAGTTGTGTTTTATGTTACCGGAGGCATCTTGACCGGGCCGGCAGAAAACAAGAAGTGCATACACTGAGCTATTTATCATTAATTTGTCATCATTTACATTTAGGTTGGAGAAAGGAATCTAATTATGTAACCCAAGCCATGTTTTATCCCTTATGGGAATAACCAGTGAAATAAGACTCACCCCGCAGAGTTTAAAGCTAGATTTCAGATTGGTGTCATTGGAGTTAATCCCATTATGGGGGCAAATAGGAGCCAGGGTGAAAGAACGGATATGTATACAGAGAAAATGGGATCAGTGCAGAGATTCAGCCAACCAAGCTATGTAAGGGCGAACTCATGGTTTAATGGATTAAACCCAGTCAAGCCGTGATGATTAACCTGACCCCCTTGTTGGAGAGTTGCCCCCTTACACCTCAAAGCTTGGGAAATGTGTGACTATTCTCGATCCGGATCATGGGAGGTTTGAATCCAAACCGTCCTGCATTCATGGCCACCAGACAAGGCCCTTGGACACCCCGCAGATCCATCTGTGAAAGGCAGATGACGGGGGAGTTTGACTCGTACAACACACCACGCCATGACTCACAGATGGGAGCCAGCTCAGGCAGGATTTGTCACCATAATGGGAACGGTGTCTGTATGTGTACTGCATGTGTGCGCGTGTGCTCGTGTGCACACACGTCTTGTAAGGGTGTCTGTGAGCACGTAAATATATGTGTGGTGAGACTGTGGTGTTGACTTTCAGCGGAAAGAGGGTGGGTGGAGGAGAGGCGCTTTGACAAGTGTGTGATGCATGCTCCTGTGACGGCAGCAGCCATCAGAGAGCAGTGGGCTGTCAGAGACTGATAACCTAGACAGGAGGGGTTTACCACGACCCCTGTCACTGGGCCTAATCCATAGTTCAATGAGGCCCTCGATACATAGCCTTTTAAATGTACACTGGAGTATGATACTAGCCTTTGGGATTTTTTTTTTTAAGCAGACTGAAGGGTTTTATTTAAAAACTACAGATTTAGAGCTACTGTACATTAGATGCTAGTAAAATAAGGATACTGAATTTGTAAGTTAATTGAAAGCAAACCTGTTCCTGCAGGGTTACAGCCTCTCCTCCTTTAAATTCAACATATTACACGGTGTTTAGTTTGTGAGCTCTACAGTAGCTGCTCCTCACTTTGACTCCCACTATCTGCACAAATACAACAAACAAGTAAATCAATGTTACAGCTAGCACTCCTTATCAAGTTGAAGAGCAGGCAGCCAAGTGATTATACCTCATTTTCACTTTCAATTCCGCATTTATGAGGTAAAATACGACAAACTTTAAACAGCTGGACATTGTTTTGGGTTGGGTTGCAGCGCTAACATTTCCCATCCTACCATGACCAGTGAACGGGTCCAAACAGATATCTGCATAGGTGTAGGAAGAATATCTTTGTTTTCTGTTTCAAGAAGGTCCAGCCCTCCATTTTGCATCATTCTTCTCATATCCAATCTTTGCACAAACACTGAAGTTACCTATATTTAAAAAAACGTGATCAAGGAAAAGTAGGTTAGTGATGGTTACAAGCTTGTGAGCCGTGAGATATAATCTTGAGGTAGAAATACGCAAGTTACTACGCATGATATAAGTTTACAGTCCTGCAAATCTAACCAGACAAAGCCAGACAACGTACCTACTGACAAAAGCAATAAACATTACTATAATATTCAAGTTTCATCTTTGCATTTTGTAAGTGACTTTGTTCAGGTCACTGTCCTCAGCTGTTTCACTCTCAATGAAGGAAAAACAGCAAGATCCTCTCTTCATTGACTTACTCCTCCAGAGACACCATGCACTTACAGTCAAGTAAAAGAATGCTTCAGTGCTTTCAGTCGACTCAAACAGCGCTCAGCCTGCACTTTGCTCATGGGAATAGTCAGGTAAAACCTTTATATTATCAGGTTTATCATCACAAACAAGGAATGCTGAATCTAGGACAGCTCAACACCACGCTTTGTAAATAAGCTTTTGTATATATATATATATATATATATATATATATATATATATACATCTGTGGGTTAAATTTAGTCATTTTTCTAAATACTTATTTGAGGTGTGAGGAATATGTCTTAATTTCAAGGAATTGTCAACACTTTGGTGCCATGTGCGAGACTTGATACTTCGAGACAGTGTTCCTTTTCACAAGACAGAACTAGGAGGGCAAACAATAACGGTGAATTGATGTTTTGAAAAGCACAACGATGGTAATGTTTTGCATTTAAAAGATGTTTGGCAGCCAACTCTCAAGTCTCAGTGTCGCAGAGTTTCCCACAAGCACATGGATGCATAACACAAGCTGGTTTTTCAAATCAATCCATTCTTTCATTAACCATGCAATGATACTGTGACTGAGAAATATTTAACAATGAATATGACGTTCAAGTGATGGATTACCAATCTCAAGAAGGTTTTAAGTATCTGTAAGTTGGTTTCATACTGTTTTGAAAGAAATGAAACGCAAATTGCAACTGGAAAGGTTCGAAAAACAAATGGTTGAAAGTAATGCAGAGTAAATGTGATTCATAGTAAATGGACTAAAATATGCAGAAACAGCAATCTGGCCCTTTAAATGCTCAATTAGTCAATCACCGCTACAGTATGTGAAGGCCAGTAAGAGATGCCTGAACAGGCCTTAAGCTCCCTGACCGGAGCACGAAAGTTAAAATAATTAACAGACATCAGCTGAGCCCTGAAGGTTACAATCTACAGTTGACATGAACATGTGGAGTTCAGCGATGGCTTGCAAATCCTACAGTCACTTACTTGACATCCTAACATGCACAGCTGCTCGCTAACATGGCTGCACAGCATTAAAAATGTTGTATTTGTTCAGGAAAATCTACAGAAAGCAGCAGTGGGTACTTCAAAAATAGAAATCATTAGGATTAAACAATGCCTACTATTACTACAATTTTATTATCTTCTGTAGTTGTGCAAGAATACCACAATGAGACACACAAGTTGGATTTTCTCACATTACTATTGTATCCTCAAGACCAGATATGCAAGCAGTAAAGGTCACTTTATGATTGTGTCACCGACTGCCCTACAGTAAGTGATAGTAATTACATTACTAAGTACATTACCATACATATTCTCTGGACTCACAATAATGTCAACAGAAAATGAGGGTCAGGGCGCAACTCCTCAGTCAACATGTTAGCCATTTCAAGTTGTTGTGTATCTTCACGGAAGACGGATTATGTAAACCTTGAAACTGGCTCATGGCATTATATGATAATATGAAATTGTGGTGACGCACCATTTCTTCAACATGGCTCGAAGTGAGCTAGGAAAGAGCCGCTCTCCTGACCAGTGGAGCAGGAGGTGGGCACTTTAACATACATGAGCAGGACAGTGTGTGAGAATTAAGACAGAAGCTGTGTATTTAGAGATATTGTGGTGAAAATGTGACTCTTTGGTTGGATTATGGTTTGATAAGTTTCCTTAGATATTTTTGTTACTTTTCTCCACTGTGAAACTTGGTATTAGAATCAATTGCAATCTACTGTCATTCCACGCAAACCACAGCCTCAGGACTCTGTGAAGAGGCGAACTACAAACTACAAAGCTACTTTTCAAGTCTACAGAGGATGTTTCATACCGAAAAGATTGTTGGTATTGCTGAGGAGGAATTAATTCAAAGCTACGAGGAACGTATCGTATCTAAAACCAGGAAATACAGCCAAGGATTCAAAAATGTTGTTTTGATTGTGAGAATCTTGGCAATGTCTTCATAGATATTTTCTTCTGAATTGTTCTTTTTTTCTATCAGAACAATACAGTGATCCGTCCCTAAGTAAAACCATGTCTGAAAATGAGTTTATTGATGGGGTGAACTTTAAATAAGCCTGGACCTGTTGCAATTACAGCAGAGGAGTTTCAAGCCAGCTCTGAGTAACTGAATAGCTTGTGTAAGATCATTAATAATCAAGTCAAGTCCTCAGTAACCTGCATACAAACTAGTGGGCCCGGGAAAATGTCGACACAAATTCAAACACTGCCACTGTGGATGCTTTTTCATCTTCAAATGAAAGCACGTAGCAGTCTGTACAGTTTGTACCACGTCAAAGAGTCTGAATCCAATAACAGCAAATGTCTACTGACATACGTGATTGTTACTAAATACACAGTTACTATTACAGTTACTGACTAACATATTGATATAGCCTAATAACTGAGTCGCCAGTGTTTAAGTTTTACAATATTAAAGAATACAATTTCCTCTTCCTAAGAATCCTTTATCGAAACTTAAATTAAAGCTGAATCCATGTTTGCTTAATTCACTGAATATGCTTGAGTGACACTTGCAGCTGACCCCAGCCTACTCAAGGAAAAAACAGACCTAACACCAAAAACACACTGCCTCTTTTGAGTTCAATTTATAAATAATGACTGCAGCCTGTTGAGAACATTGTTGAAGTTATATCCAACTATCTCTCAGGCAGTAGAGTATCTCAGGCAGAGAATTCACCCTGAAATTTAAAAAACCTTTTTACATTAAACTACGACATGTATTAAGGGAGAGGGTGTTGAGTCAGACGAGCAAGTAAAGTAAAGGAAAATTAAAAATGCGAGCGATGCAAAGCTCTGAAACCATACTGCTGTCTGACCTGTGAGATGACCTGAACAGCATACTGAGTGGATTCCGTGGTTTTATTTACCCCATAGCTGCTGCTGCTGCAGCCAGAGTAAGTTTTCATGCCTGATAAATGACTCTGTAGTTTGAATGGACTCAATACTTAATAAATCTTAACCATTCCCTTGAAATCTGAGTGTTTTCACCAGACCATAAACATCCTTTCCCACAATGCCCTCCAAACTTTGGGAGAATGGCCAGCTTTGAGTATATTGTGTGTTTTGTTTGATGATTTTAATGCTCGACCTGAGGGCACACATCCCCACCCACAACAATATTGCACCTACACAGCCAGGAAGAATGCCTAACTCGCTCAACACAGCTTCTGTGTGAAATGTAGCTTAAAATATAAGAAATCCTAACGCTTTTTAAAATCAATTAAAGCACTTAAGAAAATCCCCGACAGATCACTTTTCATGAAATTATAAGTGAAGCCTCATTAAGTGGAAAGAAAATGTCAATCCTAATATAAACCCATAGAGTTGATCAAAAGGTGCATATGGCTTGGATATTCTGCAGCCCATCCCCGTGAGATTGACTTTCAGGCTCACTTTGAATTTATCTTCTCAGCCAATGTGGTGCCTCTCTGAAGGAAACTTAAAAAGAGATGAAAGTTGGCATCTGTCTGCCATGGAATCAAGATTCTCTGCCGCACTCCGACAGCCGTGTTAAAACGCCCGGGACGACGAGGAATGAAACAATCATCTTTGACAATTTCTGCTGCAGATTCCAGAGGAGCTGCTGCATATGCAAACAATTGCAGAAGCCATAAATGATACACCTTGCATGTCTGAGAAAAGAGCAGTGTGGGTGTAGCACTAATGGAGCACTCTTCTGACAGGCAGTTCTTTCAGTTGTCTTGTGAAAGCGAACGGCATCTTCGGCGGAGGTGAATACAGCGGTGTGTTTGCAGAAACATGAAAAGATTTGACACTTTTATTCCAAGAATCACTCCAGTTTGTTTTAAGGTTACCTACATACAGTACAATGTGTCTGGTCTCTGCTGTAGCTCTTGCACTCCATTTTCAATTTTCTTCCATAACAACACAGTTAAATGTTGGAGTAATCTACAAACTTCAGCAGTAGCCACTTAACCGCTTTCTTCTTGTGACAGTGTTATTTTGAAAATGCCACTCTGCCATCCCTTGTCCAACACCACACACTGTCACAGTCAGATACTGCTCATTTCAGCATAGTAAGTCACACTTCCCATAAGCTTAGTGGCTGCAACCCCAGTGATGACTATGTGTGTTGAATGCAGCTTAAACAATGACCACAACAAGGCAAATTAGTTCCTTAATCATCACTAAATAGACCAATTTTTTTATCCTGCAGAAGTAGTCACGTTGTCAAGAGTCGAACTGAAAGAACTGGAGTATGTTGTGGCATGTTGGCTCTCGTCGCTGACAGAGAAAGGCAGTTTTCCGAACAAAAAGAGACGAGCCGAAAACAGCCCGATGGGAAAATTAGTCTGCATATTTCTGAAAGAGCCGTGAGTTGAAATTCACTACATGCTTTTAATTAATGACAGGGAGGAAGTGGATGGGAGAGGATGGGGGAAGAGCGACTACAGACAATCAACAAATATCCAACAACGGGGTCTGAAGGGAACGTAGCAGCAGGCATTGGACTGCCAGCCAAGGGTCTGATTAATGACGGCTCTGTAGTCTGGAGGTGGTTTTATTCGCAGTCATACAGCTCTCCCCTCGGCCCAGAGCGCCTCAAAAGTAGATTACTCCTCTACAAATTCACTCATTATAAATCAAAGAGGAGACGTCATCTCCAGGAATATCTTTGCTTTATCTAAAACTCAGATGTTGAAACGGGGAAAACGGAGAAACGGTTCTGTGCAACATTCTGTAAGAAATATGTTAAACTTTATCTAAGACAAATTTGATTGGTGAGTTTGCCTCTCTATGCGTATATACAGTGGTGGAAGAAGTATTCCGATCCTTTACTTTGCAATAGCACAATGTAACAATACTCTGTTACAAAAGTAAGTAAAAGTACAGAGGTACCATCAGCAAAATGTGCTGAAAGTGTCATAAGTAGAAATACTTGTCATGCATGAAAATAGCCCCTTTCAGAGTTATATTATTTAACATTATATTAATACAGTAGATTATTATTAACATGTATTTTAATGTTGTACTTGCAAATTTCGCTAATTTTAACAATTTAGATAGTGTTGGCTAGTTTACTCTATAATCATTATTTTGTAAATGTATAATATGTTTTACATGTATAATCTTGATGTTCAAAGTAATTAGTAACGGTAGCTGCCAAATGTATGTGCAGTGAAGTAAAAAGTGAATATTTACCTCTGAAATGCCGTGGAGTACAAATATTAAGTAGCATAAAATGGAGCTACTCATCTAAAGTACAAGTACCTAAATGCGAATGTACTTTGTTACAGTCCAGCACTGCATAAATTGCAGAAAAATAGGGATACACAGATTCATAGGGATGGCATAAGAATTATCAACATAAATAATAGTAGCACAGAAGGAGGAATGTACAGTACGTATAAATGAGCATTCATCAATCCGTTCAAAAAAGCCAAAAATGAGAGGGAGCAGTCTGTCGTGCGCCCTGAAAATGACATGCACGGCTAGAGACAATAAATTGCACAAGATGGAAGAGGCTGCCGTGACAGAATCTTGGACGACTGAGCACATTTTTCATCTTGGAACTGTTGTCTGTAATATAATATTAATCTCATATGAATGCTGAAATTATAAAGACCGTTAACTGACCACTCTCCAAGCTACATCGGTACGAGATGACATTTGTATCACAATCATTTGTTTTGCAACTATGCAGCTGTCTTTGTTGACGCTAGTGTTTGTGATCACATTTGAAAGGACTGTCTGAAATTTGGATGTGATGCACTGAAAGAAAAGACAATGAATAAACATTTATTATAAACGTATTCATGCCCTTGGTTCACTTGTTCTAACAACAAAGATTTGTTATAGAGGAACATTTGTTATCGTTTTTCACACGTCCTTTGGCTGTAGTTGGAGCAATATTTCCAATGAAAACTGTTGAGTCTTTCATACTGAAAAATGTCTCTTAGTTTGCAGAATATACACAAACATCGTGTAGAAGGTAGTTCACTCACACAGATTGTAGTTTAGTTGTTTGAGTTCGAAGTGAAATTAATTCAATTATGAATCACGAATAAATCCTATGGGGGTGAATGTTAATACTGTAACAAAAGGATTTTGAATTCTTTTAAAAATCCATTTAATTTAACAATTATTGTGGAGCAGACATCCCCTCTGCAAAGCATGATGGATAATAATTAAAAAAAACAGGGAGATTTTCTGCATGTAAACAGAGCCGCTGTAAACACCTGCTGAGGATCCACACTTCTCCTGCAGTTACACATTTACATGTAACGGACATAGCACCCAATGTAGGATTATTGGTATTATGTGCAGATATAGATCTTACAAACAGCGCTGAGCTGCCGTGAACAGAGCCAACACGCTGCCCTCTGTATGTTCATGGGACATCTACAATAACATGCAACCACTTCACCTGTGCCCGGCTCTCTTTTATTCTTCTTTTTGCTCACAAACCGAAACCAAAACTCCTGCATAATGTTTTTTTGTCCTGCTGCTAAAACTTCATCATTGGTCTTTAGATAACATCAGTCCTTGTTGTCTACTCTGCTTTGTGAGAGATGTAATTGTCTCAATTCAACATCAGCGAACCTCGCAGGCATTGTTCTGCGGTGGCTTCACAATAAAGGCCTCCCACTGCCTTCTTACAAATTTATCGTGAAGTGCATGCAGGAAATGTTAAGCTGGTATCAAGAGAGCAGAAAACAGGAAACAATGTCATTGACAATGCCATTTGCGTGACTGAATGACTTCGGGCAAATAATGATAAATGCAGCAATATTATACACAGAGGACTGGTGGATCATTGAAAATTCAGGCGTGGCACACCGCCATGAGTCACTGAATGTAGCAGAGAAAGTACATTAACATCATCATACCAGCAGGAAACAATTTTAAAAGGAGAACATAATTCTACACAACTTCCTGTGACATTAACAGTCACAGTATGTGTGATGCTTTATCGGATTCAACATTTTCCCTTTTTAATTTCATAAAAATGCTCCTTGATGTTCGTCTCTGACAGAAAAATCCCAGTTGGTTGCTTTTGGAAAATCAACTGAAGCACAAAATAAAGAACAAAAAGTCAACGGGGGCGAATATATTTTTATATGCAACACATGCTGTGCTCACGGCCCCGTCTTTAACGTAGCTCTCTGAGGCACCGGCAATTCTCTTCGCTCCTGTAAAGTCACAAAACTTTCAGTTTATGTTTATTGTGAGGCAGACAGAATTCAAGCGCTGAGAATGTTTTGGTTTTTTTTCCGAAGCAAAACAAGTGTGTCCGCAACATTTCCTCTCCATTAACACTTTGTTCCATACGTACGTACATTAGAGTTCTTTTTTGGCTCATTTCCCTCCCTCCATTTTGCATTATTCATAGAACATTTCACATTTTGTCATTGTGTTTGTTTTGTGCATTTATGGGGCAGAACCCTTAATTCAACCATTAATTCACATAATTCATTTGCTGCTCAAATTAAGGAACAAAATAAATACCAGTATGAGATCGGCAGCGCTTTGCAGCTGCATGTAATGTGCTCTGTGGTTATGAAAAAAAGAGAAAACCGGTAAATAACGACAGTATTTCACAAGGTAAAGGTGAGAGCTAACTTGTCTTAGCTACAGAAAATGACCCAAAATTGTACTAAATGTATTCCTGTGAGTAGTTTATTTAATGCTTAATTAATGACTATGTTTTGAAATAGTCATCTCCAATGTGTCTATGACAGGTGCAGGCCTGTAGTGGTCCTCTTGAACCTGAAATGAGTTGCTAGAAGCAAAGTGTAGGCAGGGAAAATACTGTCACACTTCAAACAGCTGTAGACCTTCCCTAGTTTACCTTCACTCCAGCCTAATTTAAATACTACATCCCAGGGTGCTCCTCCTTTGAACTTTCTCTACTTGTTTTCTCACATCTTGCTGTCACCTGGCACTGAAATGCGTCTTTGTGTTTTGATACAAAGGAATTTTGTTCCAAGTTACATGTTTCTCATGAACAGCAGGTCTATACAATATTAAATGAGCACTGCCGTGTGTGTGCCAGTGGTTTGGGTTAGGAAAACATGTGAGACATCTGGCCAGAAGTGCTGCACATGATTCATTCATGTGGGACTAAATAATTTTTGAAAGAGAGTGACAGAGTCAGTACTGTACAGGTGGGTGTTTATTTATTATCTGCTGGACATTTCTGCCTGTCGCAGTCCAACGGTCAGCTGCAGGGTGCTTGGGACCACCACTTATTGATGTTTTGCTCCGTTAGCCCCGGCACATGTCCTGGTACCACCCCCTGCAGCTGCCCTCCTTGTTTGATGGACCCCATATCCCCGTCCTTTCTCCTCAGCCATAGCCAAAAGCTGCTCTTCTCTGCTCTGAGGTCTCTGGTTGGAGCTTCACCCCGGTTCCACCTACGTCCCGAAGTAGCCGTGCTGTTGATCAAGCCCCGACAGCCCACTTCCGTTGGGTACATGCTGGTGGTCAAGCCTGCCTCCCTGCACTCAGTTGCCAGCTCTGAATATTTCATCATCTTACGCTCATGGTGATGAGAAGACCGGTCTTGGCAGCAGTACCGAGGTCGACCCTCATGTTTCATTCCTTGATAAGCCTTGCGAACTGGTGTCTCTGGTGCTCTCTCCAGGTCTGATGAACCGGGTGAAGTGTTAATCAGCTGCAGGATGGTTGTTGTATATTTCAGCCAGCTTCCTGGTCATGTGCAGCTCCCCTATGTCAGCGCGGTCTTGCACCCTGATAGGATATGTTGGAGGCTAGCATTGGTGGATCCGCAGAGGGGGCAGCCCTCTTCACTGCCGAGCCATTTTTTTGGGCTTTTTTGGGCAGTGACAGGTTTTAGATCAGTGACCCTGGCAAACACATCGTGTCAGTGAAGAATGTAATAATCACAAACTAGCATTCTGTTCACGTCTTTCATAACCTGTTCTTTATCCATAACAGAGTGTGATTCTTCATGAGGAGAAACATGTTTACAGTAAATGCTTTCATTGATTTCCTTAGAAATGGCTGTCAAACGAAGCTGGGCTTAATTAAGGGGTAATTATACTAAAATCCAGGTCAGGTTTACGAAAATTATGTGGTAGTAACTCAAAAACAATTTCAACAAATAGACACTAATGAATACATGGAATATATACAAAAATGTACTGTAATTATGTACCGTAACTCTAAAGCAATAGTAGACTTTCAACATACTCTCATGGCCATTAACTCTGGCTTGTACACATTGGACAAAACCTACAAATGGCATCCTACAAAACTGACAGACCCACTTGTTCTAACAATAGTATGACGTTCTATCTTTGTAAATAATTACAAAATGGCTAGCACAACTACTGTATGTAGTTTTGACAAAGGTTAGGCCCAGTTATTTTGGTTAATGTTGGGATAAATTCCTTTGCTCACTGTTTTGCTTACTTTCATGCAAAAACAGCCCTCGTTGAGTCCCCAAGGTCCACGAATTGCAAGATTAAGACTTAATTTTGTATGAATATGAATTTCCCGACAGGCTAAATCTGTAGTCAAGATATAACACAGCCATGCAATGAATATTAAACAATATTATACAAATATACATTATACAAATTAGGGTAAGTTCAAATCTAGATTAAAACGTTTGTGAGTTTCTCTTCATGTCATAGCAACAGTGCAGCAACTGATGAATTACTTTTAAAGTGGATTCTAGGCACTTGTACCTTAAATGTTCTTTATTTATTACATCTGAGAGTCTGTACATGAATGTTATCTTATTTGTATTAATCACAGCAGCAGTAGTAGTTTATTTTTACTGCACGTTAACAACATTAGTTTTCAGTCATTTGTTCTCAACAGTACTCCGTTTTGAAAGGACAGAAGTTTGTGTCTACAGAGAAGTGACATCTGTTACATCCTTGACTGTGACTGTTTGATTGTATGTGTCTTCTGTCAGCATCAACTCTTTCTGAAACAAGGTAAGAAATTCATGACATTATCCCATCTCAAGCTGAAAGATTTTGTTTGATGGTGATGGGAGATGTTGCCCCACTTTCTGCTTAGCCCCCCTTGGGAACGGTCCTCACTCTTCCCTCCTCGCCTGCTTGAAAACAGAGAGCCAGGCGCAGTGAAACAACTGCACTAAATACAGCCCTGCAGTTACCATAGAAACCAGCGCTGGTGCATCCCTGACTAGTCCTACTGTATTTCATTTTGCACTTGACCCAGAAAAACACTGGGAGGTTGATGTTTAGTTCCTTCCCAGTCAAACTTTTCAGAGTATAGGTGATATAACAGGCAGGAACAAAGAGCTACAGCATGAATGAGGAATAAGCAAAAACCCAGCGCTTTCTAAAGGAGATAAAAAGGGAAAGATGCAGGGGTGTGAAAAAGATAGAGAGGTAAAAACGTGCACGCTGAGTGATGATGCCAGAGGCGCTTCA
This sequence comes from Oplegnathus fasciatus, assembly GCA_003416845.1. Taxonomy (NCBI): domain Eukaryota; kingdom Metazoa; phylum Chordata; class Actinopteri; order Centrarchiformes; family Oplegnathidae; genus Oplegnathus; species Oplegnathus fasciatus. The sequence continues at coordinate 1,041,071 of NTHP01000132.1, forward strand.
GGCAGAGTGAATTTACAGTGACAACAAAATCGAGTGCCGCTGTAAGGCTGGCCATAGCTACACTGGACTGGACAGCCCATGATCGCATTTGAAATATATCAAGTCCTACTTGTGCTGACACCTTTCCTAAGATAAAGGACGATGCGACACTGATTCTTTTTTTTTGGAGTAGTGTAGCAATGCTGTTATTAAAGTTATGTAATGCAAGGTGCTGCATTGCATCAAAAAGCATTGTTTTAAAGACAGAACTGCCCATCTCTCTTCAAAAAGTCAGACATAGATTACATTAAATTCAATGTGATCATTCAACTGATGTCATCTTTAGGAAGAATACACCAACTTTATGTGTCAGGAGCCACAAGTCAATTATCAGAAAGCTCAGTTCTTAATTATAAACCTTTCACAATATGTTCCCGTTCTGTAGGCCCCCATAGCGTCCAGGCATTTCACAGAGTTAAGTCATTTTATACTGTTTCATCAAATCCACTGGGACATCATTATAGTGTCCAAATAGGTCAAGAGCGTCGCATTATACTGCAGTCGGGCTTCGTTCTACTGAACATGATACAGGTTCTATATCATTAGCACCCTTTTTAACAACACCCAGTTGTTCCCACAAGTGTCTTTAATGCGATAATACACCAAACTTACATGATTACACACAGTTATTTACACTGAATAACATTATAATGGCACTGAGGACATAATGGCCAAGGGTATAGATGTAACATGAGACAGACGGTATATGAGGTTTGTAGAACAACAAATGCAATAAATGATGCGACTATATCATACACTGAACGACAGCTATATTTGGGCTGTGGGCACCCTAAACATGTACAAGCTCCCACGTCTATCAAGCCAACAAGTCACAACTGATCTCTAAAGTCCTCGCACTTCAAAGGAATTACTGCTGCTACAATCCAATTTTGTGGCTTGCGGTTGGAGTATATTCTGCATTTACAGAAAATTATATCAGTGAGGGCTTTCTATACAAAAAGAGCTTTTGCAGTCAGCAGATACAATAAAAACAAAATTTCCAATAAGGCAATTAGAGAAGACAAACGGGGGACTGCTGAATACATTTTCCATGATAAATCTTTAAAAGACAAACGGGTATTTCTGAGAACAATGGCTGCATTTTATATTACAACAAGACAGCAAGGCCTCCATTTTATATATTATATACTGTGTTGAATGTGTGGTACTAGAGGTTTCAGTGCCTTTTCAACATTTATTCTTCCAGGAAAGGTATGCTATTCTCGCAGGATATGGACTTTTTCTGCAATGCCATGCCAACACAAAATACCAATATGTTTATTTTTCCCAAAAACAGAGTCAGGAAAAAGGGGCGGCACTCCAAAAATCAAAAACAGCTAAAAAAAATCACCATCAGCCCGTTGACTGTAAATATAATTAACCCAAAATACAGACATTATTAGGTTATTCCTTTACTGTATTTGACCTCTGAAGTGCTGCTTTTTTCCTGAGTTTATTTTTGGGAAACTTTTTTTAGGCAGAGCACCCAACTGAGGCTCAGTGTAGAAGAAGCACACCTGTTTCCTCTTATATTACTAATACTAATACTAATGCTCCGATAAGATGAGGTCTTTTTTGGGGGATATTCACATGATACAGCAGAACAAAAGAAAACAAGAAGGAAACAGCCTGAATGAAATAAGTAAAATAAAATAATAAACAATTGCAAAATAAAATAAAGACGTGACATTAAAAAGCATTATGTACATTACAACGCCTTAGACTATTTAAATTTATTGTGCAAATATTTGTAGTCGTAGTAGTGATTTGTGAATCATTACACTACTAAGAATGTTACAAATACTAAATACTAATTATACTAATAATGTCATGGCTTTAGGGCTGAATCTAATGACTCTTTTTTTTGGCGGATCAATCCGCAAATTATTTTTTTGATTACTTGACTAATCATTTGGTTTACAATGTCAGAAGATTGTAAAA
>NTHP01000132.1:1045394-1076014 GCA_003416845.1 Oplegnathus fasciatus
ACTATATATATACATATATATATATATATATATATATATATATATTGTTATCTCTCTCCCAACTTTATGAAAGTGCAACACTAAATTACTGGAATTGCCCTTCAATATTTTATCTTTCTCTGAAAGGAATTACAAACAGAAGAAATCAGTGTTTTATCTAGAAAATATTAAATATTAAGAAACATTACATCTAAAACTAGCATTGAAGAAAATAATTGAGCTCATTCTTTACCACAGGCTGATTTACATGGTGAAACTTTCACGCAACTTTAGTTGCTTGAAACTTAGGCGAAGCTTAAGTAAAGCCCTCTGCAACACACTTGGAACTTGTCTGAAACTCAGCCGCAACAGTTGCAAAACTCTCAACTTTTTGAAACTAGTTTCATGCAACAGCCAATCAAAATGCTGATATCATGCCAGCTGATGATGTCAAACTACTGTTGATGCAGTATCATTTCAACTGATTGATTTCAACTTGACAATAGCTTATCACCAAAATGGACAAAATAATAAACAGAAGACGGTCTCTTGGACGCTTCAGAAGGCGATAAACCTCATAGACTTCATGTAAGCTAAACGCTAAAGTTTTTCATTTTTTCAAATAGCTTAGCCATGTCACCAAACAAAGGTGAGCTAGGCAAAGTTTGTTTACATTGCAGTTAGCCCGGTGGCTAGCTAACCACTAGCTTAGTTAACATTAACATGACAGTTGTTTGAACATTTTGCTAATGTTTGTTGTCTGTTTCGTTAGCTAATCTTCTGAAACCTGCTGCTGTTATCGCGATCTATACAACGTTATTAAATTCCCCCTCTCTTGACACCCGCTTAATTTTACACAGAGCGGAGATTCCTTTGGGACCCGAAGGATGAAACCTATTACAGAAGGGGAGGCAGAGATGCGGTCCTGAATGAACATACTGCTCCACTTGGATAGGATGAACGAGGCATCAGCTACAACCGCAAGTGGCGACTTAAAACATGAATTTACAAATGTTAACGGTGTGTGATAGTAATCATAAGGGTAACCCAGTAGCTTAGGTGAAATGATTAACATTGAGCTGAAATATGATGTGCAATATACTGTACATACTACTGTATTCCCTTGGGACAATTTCGATTAGGGCTACAGTAATGTGCATCAGTAGGCTAAACGAAAAACTGCAAAGTAAACTATTAAATCAAGTGTGTTGCACGAGACTTTGATTATTTTTGAATTGCTTCATGTAACTGTCAAGGTACATGGAAATTGTTTCGTGCAATTTGCAACCTGCAACTAGTTGCATGAAAGTTTCAACACAATGTGCCTTTAGTAGCTGTTCTTACTGTATTATATTCAGGTATTTTGAGAATATTATCACTTTCTGGACAGCTCATCAACTGACAATAAAACACCTGAACTGACAACACACATACCAGGATTATATAGTACACATGGCTTAGATGAAAGCTGTTCATTGTTGGCCCCTGATGTACAGCATATGGACTCACAGCAGACATCATTAGCATGGGTGATTAACTGGCCAGGTTAAGTGTCTTGCACTTGAGGGCCTAACGATACCATCCGCCTCTAGGGATCAAGTCGCCTGAACGGCAAATCATGTTATCTCTAAAATCAGTGCAGCTGCAGGGTGCCAGCTCCGGTGTTGGCGACACATCATTGACTGTGTTTGCGGTTACACGACTGAACGTGAGAAACAATGAGGACGCGCGCCAACGTCACCGGGGGGAAATGTGTCACAACAGAGCGACTGAGGGAAGCTGTGATGATTCCTCCTGGATTGAAGCTCAGCCATCTCACATTCAAATTTAATGAGAGTATGTTGGGGAAAAAGTCATAGAGGGGTTGGGGTGGTGGTAACAGGGTGGCAGGCCCAACCCATTAAAGCAGCTTAAAGAAAATCAATTTTGAATCTCAAGTTCAAAGACATCTCAGTCAGAGGTTGACAGTGAGCTGGCACCGGGGATTTTTCTCTTTGCGTCGCACATTCTTCTTTATGAGTCTTTCAGGCACACAACACACACATCAGGTGACAGATGGTAGTTTCCTCTTGCTACCACACAGTGTCTGTTAGATTATCTTTAGACTGATGACATGTAATGAGCTGTATTTTCGACTTTTCTCTTCCTAGCCTGCATGAATGCCAAATAAAGGGCCATGTCCTGTCCACACAATGAGATCCTAAAAGTCTTAAGACCACCAGAGTCGGGAGAGTGCACTTCATTTACGGGTGAGAGGTCACAGTGCTGCTACAGTCCCTTTCCATTTTCAGAAGGCACAGTGAGGGTTTGGCAGGGCAATTCCAGGCAGAGAAAAGGATGCTTTCACCATTAGATGCAGTTGTTCTTGTGCAATTCCTTGAGGGTCCATTGCTACCTTTAAGTGCCACGATAGGTTTTGAGGAAGGTGAAGTTCCACTGGAAAGGGACCTTCAGACTACTTCTTTCACTTCCTTGAACTCCCCAAATCCCTTTCTGCCTGCCGGTCAATTGACTCCTCAATTTCACTCAGAGAGGTGGACATGTCACGCCGCTGTTGATGGAAAAGTGGCACAGTCTTAAGCCCAATGCCTCTGAGCCGTTGCATGACCGTTCCCTGCTCACTAGTATTGTTCACCCACTGATACACTGAAAGTGTGTAGACGGCAGCAAAGTGATGAATCCCTTCATATTCAAATCCAACCTGTTCTCAGAAACAGCGGGGGGATGAATATATTACAGCATGACGATTCATTAGCTGAATGTCAGCCACTAAGTGTGCACTGACAAGGCCTTGCCTTTCAACCAGTTCACTACATGAAAGAAGACCTTTAGTTAGACTTGAGTCATCCACACAATAATTTAATATCTTACTATAATAGCTTTCTGTATTTTAATAAGATTTTTCACTGAAACTTTATCTGTAAACCTTTGCCCTCTATAAAGTGATTTTTTTTTACTGTGATAGAAGCTTTTCATTTTCTAGTCTGAATGTGAGTGAGTACGGGTTTATGAACAGCCCCCTTCTCATATTAGCAGGTCCAAGAATCCATAGACACCACAGACATTCCCCAAAAAATCACTGCCAACTCCTGTGGATTGCAACCAGGAAAAAAGGATTTTGTCTGTAGGACACAGCACACAACAGAAACACCCGAAACTACATCATACTGATGTCTGTTGACAGCGCAACCTCAAGGTCCATTTAGTAGCTGTTCTGGGGCTTTCAATCATATCACCTGGATTGGAGTCCACCAGCTACGTATTTATAAAATAATAAGTTTATGTTTAAAGTCCTTCCTAAGTTCTTAGTAGCTACTTGTTATTTTCAAACTAGTGATTTACTAAACTGGGTTGCACCAGTAAAACTTAAGACATGCCTTAGTTAGTTACGACTTTAGTAATGTGTAAATAGGTTGCTAAGAAACATCTGTAGCTCCGTCCAATCAAAAGCAATCAACTGTGTAAACAGGAAGTCACAGTAGCATCACAAGCAGTGATGCTTGTGATGCTACTGTGACTTCCTGTTTACACAGTTGATTGCTTTTGCCACAGGTGAGTGGCAGTGACTGGCATTTTTTGGTCATTTAGTCCAACGTGATCAGTGTGGCGTTTTAGAATTTAATGCATACTGTGATATTTTTGTGAAATTTAATTCAAAATCTTCCTTATTAAACAGTACTTTGATTGAGTGACAGGTCAGACGAACCTCTTTTACTCTTTAATCTAAAATACTCTAAGCTAACATTAGTTTTGTCATTACGCTAGGCAGAAGTTCCACAGTGACACCCGACAGTTACAGCGTGTAAATATGAAGTGACAGCTAATCTCTACTGAAGAACTACTTTTAATGGTGCAACCCATTTTAATTCAGTGACACGTAATATCTCCACTTGACAAACACTTACATTACAACTAACTTTGAACTTACTAACAGCTGGTGTGACTGGCTCCTTATCTTCACCAGCAGATTTGCATTGTCCCAGTTGTCATGAAATTGCAGATGTTGGTTACTTTTTTCAGAGCACTTTAAGGACTTCTCATTCATGTTGGATTAAAAGAACTAAAAATTAAAATAAAAGGAAAGATCTACAATTCCATGAAAACTCCATATGCTGATGAAGATCATTTGATATGACTGAAAGGTCCACAACAGTTACTCAATGGAGCTTGTTTTGTCAACCACTGTTTCCAAGCTCTTCTCACTGTATGTCTGAAGTGCTCCTGCTAACATTAACTGTTCATTAACATTAACTGCTCTTTGTAATCTCAATGTAAACTTCAATAAAACTAAATTCTTAAGAAGATTTGCTCTGTTAGCCGCTAACTGCTCATATATTGTAAAGAAAGAGTTCAGTGAGGGACTTTTTTTTTTTTTTTTGCAGAGCCCTATTCAGAAAACAAGATAAGAAGATGAAGGTAAAAATGTTAATGTTACAGCAATATCTTCTTCTGTCATGCAGGGAGGATTTCACTGCAAACACTGTTAAAGCCTGAAAATTTTCAGCTCAATCCCCATGGCCATTTTGTGCAGTAGAAAGATATGACCCTGGCATACAGAAAGAAAGGCCAGAATTCTGTTTTTAATACTTAATTTTGAAGTCACTGCTGGTAAGTGATCTTCGCGCTCTCTGCATACTAATTTGCACAGACGTCGTCCTTGAGAACCATGTGATTAATAATGGATGCAGTGTGACTATATGCCAATAGCTGGGGCGAGCTGTAGAGCAGTGAACTGCAACGCTGGGTTTGAAAATGTGCCTGCTTCCATCTCCACATCTCAAATGCTACGTGTTTAAATTAACCGAGACAATTAAGAGTTAACTTTTTGCCACGTTGAACAGATCCTCTCATGTGGTTTTGCAGCTATAGGATACAAGAAATCTGTGAAACCTGATCATGCAGTCAGAGCCAGCCCTATAGCTACACACCTGCATCAAAAACTGTCTGCAGCATTTCTTTATATTTTCTTCAAATCTCACCCAGTTGCAAATGAGGGGAAACCTCAATGATTTTCGAGGCTTAAATAAGGGTTTGAATGAATTAATTTCTACCCAAAGAATATGCATGACATCCATATAAGACACTTATGAAAACATGGGCAAAAATGCTCTGTAAATGAATGACGTTCCCCTGATTGTTTGGGGTATTACACTGGCATATTTTCAGCAGGAGTACAGTGGATTAACACCACAGAAGATTCTGAGAGTGTCAAAGCTCAGCACAAAGGATTTCTCATGTTATTGTCATCATATTATAATCAAATTTATGAAATGAAACAGCTGTCAAATTAGTATCCGAGATGGGAAATTCAGTCCAAAACCCTCCTTTTCTCTGTGAATCTATCTGTAGTGCATGTCTCTGAACTGATATTACATGGCCCTGCTCCAAATTTAGATACATGCAGAAAGAAGTCTGCTGACAGCAACATCTGCGTCATTCCTCCTTTAGATGCATCTTCATTGTCGAGCGAGAGAGCGGGCTAAAAACATAACATTTTATTTTAGCCTGAGTGTGATCTGAGAGAAGCCAAGCCTGCAGAGCAATGCTAGTTAACATGTAAACATTGTACACTGTGCGCACCACATGTAGAACAAATACATTAGCCAGCTGTAGACTAATTTGCTGGGGGCCATTTCTACGTCTCTTAAGAAAGTTAAAACAAAAAGCAAACAAGTTAAACATCCATAATTAAACAAAATTTAAACTCTTCCTTAAAATCAGGCAGAGAGGATACTGTATCTGGGCCAAAGAAGACACTAGAGTAGTCTTGTTAACCAACGTTCTGGTGCCGATGAAGAGACACTGCACATTAAAATGTTAGTTGCTTAATAAATGCAGTGTGTTAAATGAATGCGAGTGGTCCAGCGCCTTCTTTGAGTTCAGTCTCTGTGAAATGACAGAGATCCTTTTCTCTGCAACACTGTCTGCTTTTGTGTGAGCTGTCTGAAGCCCCCTTTATATTTTCTTCAAATCTCATCTGGTTCTGCCATTAAAAGTAGGTTTGAGAGTTTTTTGTGCGGAATGAACCACTTTCAAAATGGACAGACAGATGGAGCTTTATTGTAATTCTAAAAAAAGATCTCAAGGGGAAATGGTGGATGAAGAAATCTCTGCCTGAATTACAAAAGGGTACATTTATTGGCACTTAGCTGGTTACTATATGCGGTACATTGTAGTGATACGCACCATTTGCTCTAATGGTGGTAAAGTCTTAATTCTCTATCTCATGGAAATAGAAATGTTTACTATTCTTGTCCTCTTTAATAGGAAACTGTGCATTGAATTACTTTTGCAATCACGCAAGAAATTCAAAATGTGACATATTAGTGCAGAATGTTTATATAGACAGAAAATGAGCCTCTACTACTGCATCTTCCAGGTCTGTGACAATCCCGGTAACCATTGGAAACAGTCTACTACGCAGAGGACAAAGGCAAACCTGAAGGATGGGACCTGCCAATGATTCCCCCTTGTGTGCAGCCACTAGACTCACAGGCCATGTTGATTTACTGACAAAAACAAGGTCCCCTTCTGTGTGAGTCAATGTTGGTGTGAAACACTGCTCAAACAGGATATTCCGCTCTTTACTGGTTCCCATCTCTCAGAGGTAATGGCTTGGAAAATCTGGATGTCTTTAAAAGGCAACAGGGACTACAAGGCCATTATACATTTCTTATCCTACTGACATTGCCATCACAGCTTGGACAGGCTGACATAGAGGGTCACTAGCTTATTACTTTCTCATAAGTGGTTCGGTCCAAATGAAGGGAAAGCTATCATAAAGACTTCATTTAGTGATGGCTGTGTAACCTGCACATCGCTAGTTGATTCAATGTCAACCCCAACCATTGCTCCTATCATAATCATTTCAAGCGTTTACAGGGTGTGGAATTGGAGTCTTTGCAGTAGCAGGAGGTGACAGCTCAGCCCTCCATGTGCTGTAACACCTCCAGTGGTGCTTATACGTCTTTGTGATTTCATTTTCAAAAAACACCTTAATCCGACTGGTGATCAGGCGCCAGCAAACCACCTATTAAAAAGGTGCTGAAAATATATCTGTGCACCACGAGAACATGTGGTCAATAGTTGGTGTACAAGACTTACCTCGCTAAGCCGGCTTATACTTTAGCTCATAGCACTTCTAAGCTTCTTAACGAGTAAGCTCAAACTGAGCTAATTATTCATGGACAGCCTCCGTCTCAGGGAACACAGCCAGGGATGAGTACCTACAATCATGCATTTTGCACTGTAACCTATGGAAACTGTGTAATTACCTATTTCAAAAACCATGCAGGAACATCTATCCTTGCTTTATTCACTATAAAAGGAACACTGCTCTCTTTTTGCTTATTATTCTGAAAGGTAGTCTTACATCAGGCCTTTGTCACCCACAGTCCTTAGCTTCTGACTTGGCTCGGTAAGCTCAAACTGTGTCGCGGCTATGATATCTTGATATTTCAAATTAAAAGTGTAAGTCAGCTGGGGCTGTAATTTCTTCATATTTTCTAATTCAAAGCAAGGTTTTGTCCCCACAGATTTAAAAGCTGACTCACACTGTTAATTGTTATTCATCTTAATGTGGCTTCCCCATGTGCCTTTGTCATTTTAATTCCGCTACTTCAAAGTCAAAAGTCTCTTTCATGGTACTTTTCTGCTATGTTGCTCACTGTCGCCAGAAATGGGAACATTTTGTGCATCAGATTAGAGGAAGAATCTGGAGTTTGTCAAGATTTAAAACTAATTATTAATTTCCCAAATACTACTATTAAATTAGTACTCCACTGTAAATGTCACTTATGCAAATTAGTAGTCCATTTTAAAGAGCGGATTCTGTATATCTGTGAATATACTTCATGCAAAACATGACTGTCATTTTTCCTCATATTTTCACACTAGCATTAAATGTTTATATATCCAAGAAAATAAATAGGCAATAAAAATTGTGTGCATCTGCTAAAATTCATTTGCAGCTGCATCTGAGGTCCCAAAATAACAGAGGCATTATATTTGCATATGATTAGCAGAGATACTTCATTACATTTACATTCTAAATCCTGCTTAATCTTTTTTTTTTCTTTTTCTGGCACGTCTACAGTAATTTTCACATGTATGTAAATTGCTTGCTGAGGCACTTCATTACCTCACTGACAACTTTATAACTTCATTCTGGTTATCAGCATATTACCTAAAAACTCATTTATGAGAGACAATTGGATCACCTGTGAGAATCACTGTTGCGCAAAGTAAACATAATTGTCTATGTAAGATTCTACAGTAATCTGATCCAACACGATTAACAGGGAGTTCATAACAATGACAAACTCCAAGTCAAACATATTACTGCGAAAATAATTACTTATTTCAATAATAGTAGGACAGGCTTTTGTGTGGGAACCATAATGAACTTCAATTCTACTTGCACTATAATTGGACGGGCAGTGGTGAAAACTGTGCATTAGGCACTTTCTATAAACGATGATTAACTTAAGTAGCAACAAGGTACCAGTTTGTATGAATACAGTACATGTACTGCTACATTAAATAAATTAAATGTAAAAGGTATGCAAAATATTAAAGATAAAAATCAACATCACCTCTCTATGTGGCATGTCTGTGTATCAGAGCAGGGCACACATACTGTGAAAAGCTACAGTTGACTCCCGAAAGCGACTGAAGGTAATAATGCATGAACTGACTTAAATGATGTATGACTCAAAAGAGAAAAAACAACTTTCAAACACAATATTGAAACTTTTACATTATTCACAGCCGATATACAGCTTTAAATCTGAGGTATACATCATTTCAGCATCAACATCAGGGTGAGTGCATACATGTACAATTGTCACATCGCAGAGGATGCATTGAAGTCAAATTAAGCCCACTGTGGTGCATTTGTCAACCATTTTACTACTGAAAATCAGCAGTTCATCTTTCATGACTTCAAACAGACAGTCTACTGCATCTGATAGATTTGTCCTAATCTCCTAATCAGGTCAAAGTTTTCAGTGAAATATCTCAATATCTCTCTACAACATGCACTGGCACAAAATTTGGTGCAGACATTTATGGTTCCCGGATATTAAATCCTAACGACATTAGTAATCCTCTCACTTCTTCTTCTAGCGACACTGTAAGGTTGACATTTTCGTTTTTTTAGTGAAATGTCTCAACCACCTTTGGATGAATTGCAAAGATATTTGGTACAGATACCCACAGTCCCCGAGGATGAATCCTAATAACTTTGGTGGCAGTGGTAAACATTGTACCTGCTTCACCTCAGCATGTTAGCATGTTCAAAAGCACCTCTGTGCCTACAGTAATTGCAGCCTCAAAGAGTCGCTGACATGGCTGTACACTCTTACGTGTGTCTTTTAACTTACTGGGCTCAGAAAATGACAAGACAGGAGGACAAAAATGACAAAAAAGAAGACATATATGTGTCTATCTGGTGAAACTGTCTAACTTTAAATTTAATTATAAAATATAAATTGCAAAAAAATAACACAATGTTATGTTTTTCCAGTATTGCTGAGCCCTAATTTATAATCAGCCAAAAAATATTCACAACCTTTACAAATTCCAGCTGCAGTCTCAGAAGACGTTTTCTTAAAATGCCATGTTACAAGGTTGAAACGACCTTTAAACTTGCATTAAATATCAAATTATCTCAATGAACAGTGTAATCTAAATGTTCACTAAGTCCTGGAGTAATTACAGCTAAGTTTCCTTTTTCAGTTAAATGAAAAAGACTTTCATTTTGCACTGTAATACTGTATAGGATTCTAGGCAAGAAAAATAGGTAGAAATACTGGGCTGAGGACATTATAGTGACCACGACAACTACGGTACTGTTCTGTTTATGTTTGCATTAGAAACTACATGGTCATAGGCCCTTCTCTATCGCACAAAAACTATTTCACCTGGAGCCAAATCATTTGGAGTCTATTAAGTGTGCCTGGACCAGAATGACAGAGCTGTAGGCTCATCAGCCATATGTTAGGCCGCCGATTAGACTAGAGCCATGCTGAGAGAAACACCACCCCTCAAGTCAACACGGAGGTGCATCTGTTTTGGATGAGGCTTGTTTTACATCTTCAAGTCTCTTTATTGCACATCTAATTGAAAGGGACAGTTGATTTAAAGTTTCACCGCCTGCCAACACATAAACTGCTTTGAAAGGCAGTACAGTGACTTTTTAAATCACCTTCCCTCAACATATTTTTAAACAAACATTCATGATTTTCAGTCATAGGGGAAGATGAAGCATTATGAATCAGAGCATCTTGTTCCAAATGCCTTTCCTTCCATATTTCGTCTGATAAGAGTTTCACTTTCTAACAGCTTCAAAGGTTATTGTTATGGTCAAGTACAGTGGAGAAAGATGGAAAAGATGGGACAAAGAGAAAAGAGGGATATGAAACAAAGTGCCCCTGCTGGATTTAAATACAGCATATCACGATTACATGGCGCACACTTTATCCAGCTGAGCCACCAGGACGCCACAAACACCTAACAGATTTGAGGGATGTTTGCTGCCATGGCAACAAAGCAAATAACACTGATGTGTCTTATCATGAAGCCTACAAAGGAAAGAAAACCAAAGAGCTTGAGCCACATGAGTGTGTAAGACATTCAACCAATGCCTTTGTCAACAGACTCAAAAGTGATCGGAGAGTCTCGGGAAGGAAATCTACTCAAAGCTCTATCATTCCACATTATTCCAGTAAAACAGCGTTTGTATTTTTTGCAGCATTTCCAGTAAATTTGGTCTCTGTGCATTTCACAAAGCTTTAGCAGACACACATTAACATTTTAATCCCAATGATTTCTTTTAATGTATGATTTAAAATTGAATTTCTTGTGGCTATGTGTGATGATCACAGGAGACATCATTGAAAACCGTAAAATGCACAACGGATTTCACTGTCTAATACGATGAAGTCTGTTCCCCAAAGCTACTCAAGTGACAGCCAGCTGCCAAGTGTCTTGCTTGCTCAGCTGTCTAATCTAAAAATTACTGACATGTCAAAATTCAAAGACTTTCGCAGCTATAAAGACTAGGGGTGTAACAGTACACAAAATTCACAGTTCGGTATGTGCCTCAGTTTTGGGGTCACGGTTCGGTATGTTTTCGGTACAGCAGAGAAAACAAAAGAAATGCAGAAAATAACATTTTGGTCATTTATTTTGAAAAATGTAAACAGTCAAGGCACCCAAACGCTGGCCTATAGTCAATGAGAAAAAATAAATAACAAAAATAAATAACACAAATGCCAGCAATGCTCCATCAAAAGACTCTGACCTGTGTATCAAGTATAAAATAAACTAAATAAAAATTGTCCATTAAGATAAGTGCAATATACTTACAATTGACTTTAATTAACCACTAAAGCCAGTGGTGAAATATCAGCTTTTAACATTCAGTTCAAGCCAAGTCAGCCAAGACTATTTTCAGGTTTTACTCCTCTATTTTCAGGTTTTACTCCTCTATTTTCAGGTTTTACTCCTCTATTTTCAAGTTTGTTTTCAGAAAAAGTAGTTTGTCCACATTGGCTGAGAAGAGGACAGATCTGCTGGCACTAACAATGTCCCCAGCCGTTGGAAATACCCTCTCGCTGCAGAGGTAGCTGGTACAGCAAGGCAGCGTTTGCTAACGTTGCAAGATGAGGATACTTTGACTCATGAGTCTTCCACCACACAAGTGTGTTGCAATCCAGGGAAATGCAGTCCTTCGTCATGTATGACACCACATCTTCACTCATGAGCTGGGGCACAGCAGTATTCTCTGTGGCTCCATCCTGCAGTATGAAATGACAATAGAGGGAAATCTAAAGAGAGTACAGTTACCATTGCAGCAGCAATATTTATTTCATATACAGGCCTATATTTCAACAGAGAAAGCCCTCTACCTCTTTAAAAAATAATAACCTTGATATAAAATATATGAAATACCTGCTCTACACTGAATACAATCTCTGAGTTGAGGTGGTCGTAGATTCTCTTATTGTACGGCAGGTACTATCCATGTGAGGGAAGGTCCTGAACCACGGACCAAGCACGAGTATCTGTTTTGCAGGCATCCTTAATTTCTGTCACAGTGCGACTGTCTCCATCATTTGGGTCCATGGATTTCAGGATCATGGTTTTGAGAGGCAGAATCCTTGAAACTGAAGTTGTGGTATCAGAGCTCGTTATTGTTGCTTTTCCTGTCAACAACAGCGACAACAACAACCGGCACACAGCTAAAACTTTCCAGGTCGAAATGGCACTTTTTTTATGTAGACATTAATAAACTATTTTGACAGTAACTGTTTCGGTCACAGGGCGTACTGAACTGAACGTCCCGTACCGAGCGGTTCAGGATACACGTACCATTACACCCCTAATAAAGACATTCACATTTGTTAATGTCATGATTGACTTTGACATTAATGCTGTAAAGTACTCCATATCCATGTTACTCAAGTGTCTCCTCGTTAATGATGTGACTACATGTGATTCAGACTTCAAAGCACTTTTAAACAATTATGCCATATTTCAAGAACTGTCAGGATGGTTGCAGTGATAGTACAGAAATATATGTTTGTCGTAATTCAATTTCAATCTCCTATTTAAATAATAGTGTTATTAAAATGCCTGTGTTGTCTAAACACAGTCAAGTAAAGATACAATAGAGGCGCTTAACTGCTGAATGTCTTATCACAGCCACTCAATCGACTTCTCCTCCCCAACTGTGGATCAAAGGGGTATCCATCTGCTATTACTGAGCTAATGCCATGCACTCTTTCAGTTAGAGGATTTCTCAGACGTTATCTCCTTTTCATCCTGAACCGGAGCTTTATTTCCTCTGAGACATGCACTCACAAAGCAGCACCCAATCATCCAGCAAAACAAACAAAGTATGAGAGCAAGAGCAAAGGGTAATTGTTTCAAGATTTATATATTTCACTGTTTGTCATACTAACATGCAACATTTTACCAATTAGATAAGGCAAGTGTGCCATTTGTGGATGCTTTTCTAAAAAAATGTAACGTGACAAGGACCGAGCTGAGTGAATAATTGCAGTTTTTGAGATTCAAATCTTACCTCACTGCTGAGCTCAAGCATGGAAATACTGACAAATCTAAGTTGCCTTCGGCTAAGAGGATTAATAATTAGAGACACAGACAGCAAAATGCTCCTAAATTAACGTCATATCATCTCTGCAGGATGATCTTGGACACCTTCTGTGAGATTTGTGTACATGAATATACTTTTCCTAAAGCTATGAAAACTAGAGAGGCAGTTCTCTAATCTTTGAGTCACACTTTCTTAAGTTGCTTCTGTTATAAATGATTTGGTGAAGAATGAGACACTGAAATCACTGAACACATAAATATGGCAGTGATATCTGCATATATACCTGTTTGAGTAGGTATAAAAAGAAGATGGAACACGTAGTTGATTAACTAATGAGTCGATCAACAGGAAATTAACTACTTTGATGATCAATTAATCATTTCAGTCATTTTTCAAGAAAATAAGCCAAATATTCCCTTGTTGCAGCTTCTCAATTGTGATGATTTGCTGCATTTCTTTGTCTTAAGTCATAGCAAACGGAATTAGAGCTAAAAAAAATTAGTCTATTAGTCATTAAGTTGGTAAACTAACAAATAAGCTACAACTATCTTGATAATGATTAGTAACTGAAGTCATTTTTAAAGCAAAAACAGTGAAAAATTGCCAAATATTCGTTTGTCTTCGTCATATATCATTGTAAAGTGAGTATCTTTGGGTTTTAGACTTTTGGAACAAAACAAGACATTTAAAGAGGTCACCTTGGACTCTGGGATGTTGTCACAGTCTATGAAATGTCAAAAAATGAGTGAAAAAATGCCTGATTGATTAATTTTCAATTGTCCTGTCGTGTTTTTATTATGTTAATGTTTCATGTTTTCATGTGTTTATGCTGAAAAAGAATTTTCTCTTGTTGGACAATAAAGATCTTAACTGAACTGAACTTATCAATTAATACATAAAAATAAGAGGCAGATTAATGTTTTTTGGGGAGATTTTAAAAGACCAAACAATTAACAGATTAGTTGAAAATGAAATTTCTTGTTTGTTGCAGCCCTACTTCAGTGTCTGATTGAAGTAACAAGGCTAACTGAGATGCAATGGCACACAATTATTAAGCAACTATTTGTTAATCAGTTAACTTAAACAATCAGTTTAAGTCATTTTTTCTAGTAAAAATCCCATTCAGCTTCTCAAAAGTCAGAGTTTTATATCATTGTTAATTGGCATGGACATTTTTCAACATTTTTTCACCTTTTATGGACAAAACAATTAATTGATTAGTTGAATGAATAATCGTTAGATGTAGCCCTAGGAAACCTCTTTGTATTAACTAATTTACCTCAGTACATGTTAAAAAAAGCAGTAAAATGTACTGAAGCATTATAAGTAAAAGCAGTCACTCTGGACCCTTTGGACTCTCAAGAGTGTTGATATAAGATTGTCCATTTTAAAGGCTCCTACCAACAGCTATCAGACAAATGTAGTGCAGCAAAAAGTTCAGTATCTCCCTTTGAAATGTACATCCGTGCAGAGTGGCAAACCTGAGGTAAAGTACCAATACGTTTACAATAAATCAGCAAACACACTTTTCCACCTCTGGTAAGTTAAATGATACATGAAGCCCTGCAGAATAAACCTGGAGTCATCCAAACATCCAGGAGGAGGCTGACACGCTTTATGAATGTCCTACATCACTAATCTTGGCCACCATAAATGAAGCCCTTTTAGTCAATAGATACCCAGATCACAACGTCTTCATCCAGTCATCATCTATCAAGTCTCTCGATAGAGAAAGTAGTTTGTCAGACCGATCTAATGACCTGATCTTGCTGAGGCCCGTCAAAGTGCATCATCAATAACTGTAAGCATGGATGGCTCCGAAAGGCCAAAAGCACGCTGCTATTGCCTGTTGGAAGATAATCGCTCTTTAACGAGATTATCACTTTACAATGCTGGGCTGGTTTGTTTGCTAGTTTGCCACAAAGTATATTGATGTTGGTATGAAACCATAAAGCTTTCATATCGTTTCACGTCTCAGCACAGCTCATGAAGATGATATACAGCTGACCTTCAGCTGGGCACTGTTTTCTCTGACACGAGTTTGGTTGGCATGTCTCAATGCATCTTGACAGACAGGTACGCTGAGGGCTGAGGCTGTTATGCCACTGCTGTTTTTCTTTCAGCAGTGAAGTTTGAGTTGGTGGAGCTTTTGTTTTGCCAGTTCACATCTCATGTAAGTCAACGTCACCCACCTGCCCTCGGTGCAGGCCCTTACAGATGATTCCCCACATCACAAAAGATTCAATCGAGAACATGGCATGCTAAACCACTCATCCTACGGCGGATCTGTCTTATATAAGCATGCCAGCTTAGAAACTGGGCAGTTTAGAAAAAAGAAACCCAGTGCTGTGGGTTAATTGGACCCCAGAGAGAGATTTCCAGTTTTAAGATAGCAGACTGTTGGGTGAGTATTACCTCTGCAATGGCCAGTGCTTGCACACGTTTAGTGGAGGGAAACTCTTATTTCTTTAAAGAATTCACAACCCTCACATTAGCATTTACATTTATGGCATTTGGCAGACAGGCTTATCCAGAGCGACTTAGAGCACCGCTCAGTTGTCATAATTAAGACAACAGCATCGGATCAACTGAAGACATTTGGCAGCGACCTGATCATCCCAGCATTCAGCTGACCATAAGTGTCCTACAGAGAGTTAACTGGTGGCGCTGCACTAACAAGCTTCTACTCTTTCCCTTGAATAGATTTCCATTTATGTAGGGCACAATAGGCAGTTATACTGCACTTACTGCAACATACTGTAGGTTACTGTCTTTATTGAAGAAAATGCTGGACTAAGTGCTCACATTGTCAGCATGGCAATTTCTTTGAACTGAATGGTAAAATAGTACTTTCTGTTTTCCCCATAGTAAATACACATTCCACAAGCTTTAAGCACACGTAAGGTACAGAGATTGTACCATTATAGTCTATTATAAGCTATATTTGGCTGAAGCTGCACTGTGACTTGGCAGTTGCTGCACAAAGCATAGCGTGCACTTGATCTACTTCACATGAGGCTCTGTTCCAAAAGAAATAAAGATAGTTTTTTGGATATTGTCAGTGCCCCACTAAAGAACAGGAGCATCATCAAACAGGTTTGGACTGAAATTCTCTTTGAGGCACTGGGGTTTTTTTCTTGAATGAAACCCAGAAACTCTGTCACTGTTCACTGGAAAATGGTGTGTAACGACTGAGTTTTAATCACAGCACATTGTAGTGTAGAACACAATTACACACCAAGTGCATTGCCATTTAACAGTCTTATAGATGTTTTTTATGTCAAGTTTCTCCTTGGCGTATCCCATCACTGGCTAAAGCAGGCTCTGTTAATATGTACAAATTAGCCAAATATCCCAGAAAATAAGCTAACACACAAAGAGTAGGTCTAAAAGACAGTGACACCAAGGACAGACACACATTTCTGGGCATTCTGTGTTATTAGGCACAATAAAAATAAGGTTCAATGATGCAAAGATTTGTACACAGTATATACTGTAGACAATTAGTATGTAGTATGGAACTGGGAAACAGCATAAGCATGTTTTTTTTTTTTGGGGGGGGGGGGGCTTTGGTGGCTAAGGGCCCCTTACTTTGCATCGGTTGACTTGGATGGTTGGATACATTCAGTAGATGGATGGATGTAGCGTTAGATGGACTTTACATTGATGCATCCATTGTTAGGTCTAAAAATGGGCGCTGACTCACCCTGAAAAGAAGCTACAGCTATATCATGTAAATTATATTATGCTAATCTAGGTTATCCGCAGCATGGTCACTCATTGAATGCACACAGCGCATGAAAATTTCATGTTCTGCAGGATTTACACGGCCTACTAAACAGCAAGCGAGTGTGTGGACACATGGGAGTCACTGGGCCCATTCCAGGGCTACAAAAATCAATCCCAAGAAAACAAGACCTTAAATATCACCAAAATGAAGTATTAGTGAAATTAACTCACTGTTGGAAACAGTACATCAATAGTAATTAATAGCCAAACATCAGTGAACAATTTGGAAACAAGGATAGAAACATCCAATAGGTGTTGATCTAAGGGGTAGATTTTCTAAGCCAGGCTTCAAGGTCTGTGTCAGCAAGATTAAGTAGTCTGTCTTTTAACAAGCAGTTTTGAGAGTTTTTCTCAATTTCACATTAACATTGGGGAAGAAAATCAAGCATAAAGTCAAATATTGTTTATAACACACGCATTTTATCTGCAGTGCCCATGATAAAGGTATTCCACATCCATTACATTGAGAAAGCGTTGATCAATAATTATTTGTGCAACATTTCTTCAGAAACAGTTCTCAGCTGTACCTTAGATCTATTCTGAGGAGAACGTGCTTAGTTTTTCAGAGTTATAAAGCTTTCAAAGGTGTCAAAGATTTAAACAGCAATAATCTGTAGCTTTACACCAATATAGCGCACTTCACCCTGAGATAAACCTGCTAGGTTGTTATTGTTTCAAAGAAGCCCAAGGCAGTAAATTATCAGTTTGCGAATCTTGTGTGCACATGAGATAAATATCAAATAACACATGCACCAAATCCTGCACCTAAGTAGAACTTATTTCGTGGATTCGGGCCAAATGCGTGGATATTCTGCTGCTGCTGTTTCTTTGAGGTCCCTTAAGCTATGAATTTTTGTGATGATCAAACCTGGTTAGACTATAATCAATGCAGCAGCGCTCCTCTGTAAGGCGCCGATGAAATTCTCCTCACAGACATCTAGACTGGGAGAGATTTTAATCAAGGCGAGTTTAATTTTTCCACTATTGTTTGTCAGCTGAGCTCCAAAAGCAAGAAATCAAGATGTCCAATTGTGTGTCTCTCAGAAATCCACATGCTCTTTGATTAAGTATTAAAATATTACGACTTTGTAGAAATATTAAAGCACGAAAAGAAACTGTTATAATAATATTCCCTGATTCATCTTCCCCTACAGTATGCATCGCCTATCTGAAACTTATCCACATCCTACAACTTTCCTGGAACAAAATGCATAGATACTCTGAAAAGACAACCAGATAAAAATATGATCAGTGACAAGATATTCTTCACAGACTTTTTTTGTTTTTGCACTGGGGTGCTAGATTATGCATGCGTCTCTATTAAAGCCAGACATTCAACCAAACAGAGAAAACAGAATGTGAAGGTTGAGGCTCTTAACCGTTCACTTCACTGGAATAGTTAATGCTTCTGCGGGCTTCCAGCCTTTAATAGGCAGCAGAGTTCGACATCTCCAATGAGGCTGGTGTAGTCTGATGAAGAGCACGCTATACGACTTTCTGACAAACAAATCAATATGCAAGGACAGAATGATAGCTCATCGCAGTGGCGTATCCAGTAGGAGTAATTCATGGAGGCATTATCTTTTTTCCTAATGCCTCAGTCAAGAATGAATAGTGGAATAAATGCACTACATTTCGTCCAATGCTTCTTAGTTCAGAGAAGAAAGTCTTAATAGGACTAGTAAGACCTGTGGTAGTAAGGGCTCGCACAATAATATATTGTTCTTATGCATTATTTAATGGGACTGTGGGGAAGATGGTGTTTGTGTGCATTTCAAATTCTGTATGAGAGCATGTAGCTCTCTTAATTGGCTTTCTCAGGAGAGCCAAAGGGAAATGCTGTTCTGGCAGAAGATATTGATCAATATGACCAGATGCGGCTACTGAAAGCATGATCTAAATCAATGTCACCTTCAGGTAAACAGTAGAAGACTAGAAGCTGCGGTTTAAGACATCACTGGAAGTTTGCTCTCGTGCTACGCTCAGCCATGTTTCTTGTTTACACAATGATATCATATCACTTAATCTAAATGACCATATAAAAGGCTCTGACACACAGTGTCAGGAGCAACAGGATGACTACACAACAGTGGTTCTTGAGGGAGACAGATGCCACCAATAATTTCCTTATCCGAGTCAACACAGGGACTGGGCGGCCGGCTGGTACCACGCAGCAGATCTCATGGGTACAAAATGTGATGATCCTCTGCAGTTTAAATGCCACATGCTCAACAGCAGGTGACATGTTTTTCCCAATTGAATATTTGTGTCAGGACTCTAGCTGCTCTAGACAGGTTGAATACAGTATGTTTGGATTATGACAACCACCGAGCTCAGCTGGGTGTTCGATATCATACCACATCCTGCACAGTATTCCTGAAAGAATTAGCTCTCTAACCTCCATATAGATCTTTATGTGAATCTATATCCCTGCTTCAGACAGCCGGTCTCTGAATGTCTCTTCACCGCTTCCTTCAATAGCCCCCTACACCAAGCTCCCATTGTACATTCTGGTCACACCCTATTGCTCCATTTTACATGAGACACTCATCATGTGGCAGCAAGCAGGTCAGTCTTTGAGCACCAGCGCTCCTTGTGCTCACCTGTTTTATCAGTCATTGTCAGAAACAAACAACTCTGACATAGCCATGGTTAGCAGGCATGCTCCAAGCACACGTTCATGCTCTGTGACAGTTTTCCTCATTCACATGTGCTGCTCAGGTGTGAGGGGCTAAAAAGCCTCCAAGATAAAAGGAGCCATGCAGCAATCATTATTTCCACAGGTTTCCAAGTCAGAATACAAATGTTCTCAAGACACACAACACCATGACCAAGGGCAAAAATGATGAAGTCTATCTACTCCGCGCTGTGCACTTTTCAATCATATTCTTGGAAGGTTTTGTAGAGTTTTTCTGCTGCTTTGCTTTTACTGAAGTTGGGGACAGTTTCTTTCCTCTCAATTCTTTTTGATTTATTGAAGTGTTTGCCAGTGCATTTGATTGATTAACATATTTGCAGTAAGCGTAGTTCATTCATCCATTTTCAACACTGCTCGTCCTGTGTGGAAAATGGATGTCGCAGGGGACGGCAGCCTATCCCAGCATGCAATGGGCGAGAGGCAAGGTACACTCTGGATAGGCCACAAGTCTAACACAGGGCTAATGAAGTCACATTCACCTTCAAACAGGGAGAAGTTTCCGATCCAGCTAACGTGCATGTCTTTGGACTGCGCTGTGGTTTTCTCTCACACACGCACACAAACAATCAGAGCTAACTGATAACACCACTGTCAATGTACAATTCATTCTTTACTGGTGAGTAAGAAGAAACAGTCTTTGAACGGGGTAATCTGTACAAACTGTAGCAAATATATCACATAAGTGATCAATAACTCTGTTTACGACTTGTAAAATATCACTGCAGTAACCTTTTAGTGTAATATTTTAGTGCTCTTACCTTTTGCTCTCATTGAAATTCATGATGCAGCAAAGTTGAAAAGTGGAGAGTGTTCTATGCCTCTCGAGGCCTGTATGTTATTTACCTGTGTTTCCTCCAGTGTTCAGTGCTTGGAGTGCACGCTACTATTTTCTGTCTTTGTTACTCGCTAACCTTAAAAAATAAATTCCAAGGGTAGCTCTAGTTTAATTGCTTCAGTGCTTTGACGGCTACTCCTTTGATCTTTTTGGCTAGTTGTAATTACGCTATTCCTCAACTTTTTCATGCATCTTGAGCGCTAAATAACTTGACTTGCCTTGGGAGAAACATCCATCTCATTCTGTCGGCTGATAACAACTTAATTGGTACTTATTTTCTCCCTTCTTTACTGGTTCTTTTCTGCATGCAGAGTCCAAAATTAAAAAAAAAAAAGTTATCAAGTCTTTAAAGTCTGCCACCCTTTGCATCATAATATCCTTTGTTGTTTATTTCCAGACAACGCATGAATGCAACGGCAGCGGAAATGAAAATTCTTTCACATAACAAGACCATTGACCCTTCTCAGTTTCATCAAACTATTTTCCCTTAATGCTGGGATCAGACTCTTATCCCTGCACCTCCAAACCAGCACACACTACTGTGTGGTGCTGCGATGCTGAACATAATTGTGTACTATTCTAAAAGTCACTTACTGCACACCGTTTTCACTCTTAGAATTGCAGCTTAGTGTAGCTTGAAAAAAAGTGCAAATGTGTACATTTTGCAAATGTCAGTCTGCGAGCATGACTCACTGTAAACGGCTATTTTAATATGCCTTGTGTAGAGAACAAAAACCGGTTACATTCTGTTATGAAGTCTTTTATGCTCCCAAGTACAGATCAATAGCTAGCGCGTGTTGTTATTCTTTCATTCCTGCAGCGGCTGATAACCCTCTACTGGTCCCGATTTCATAATGCTAACACATGACACCAGCACCATGAGCAGCTGCTGTAACACAATGCAACAGAATGGCAAGGAGGAGAGACCCCATTAATCTCACCCATATACAGCAACCTAGAAAGCAGAAACCATTGTCACTTTCTTTTTATGCATTACCTGCTGAGACATGAATTTGTTCTGCAGCCGTTTCCTGCCTGCAGTAGATTTGCTAAACATGGAAGTGTTGGCAATAATGCATGATAATGATAATGACCATCCTGCCTGATTTCATTAGGCAAACACATGACAGCAAGTGCTCTGAGCTTCTGCTGTAACATCCTGCAACACATTGACAAGCCAAAGACATGATCATCACCACTTGCAGCAGACACAGCTAGTAAATAGAAAGACATCTAAATACATAAGAGCCCTGCTGAACGCACTGCTAATTCAAATTACAAATCCAATAAGGCTCAAGGGTATCAGCCCTCCTAAGAAAAAAACCTCATTAACCTCTGTTTTTTAGGAGTCTTTTCAAGTCCCTTATGTTAAAACCTGTATGATGCACAGCTTTAACCACACATAATTTCAATTTGCTCTATTCACTCAGCCAGTCAAAAACACAGGGTTCAGCCTTTACTGAAACACTTCACAATAACAGTGAGCCAAGCCCCTGAGCTAGCTGCCTGTGCTTTTGTTTTTTTTAACCATAAAAGCCTTAAATGACGTACACAGTATGTTTTTTTTTTATTGCTCTTAGACATAAGAGGACATCTGTCAGAATACGGAACAATGAAGGCCTTGTGACAACTTACATTTTTCATCTTACTGTGTAATTTCAGTGAACAGCTGTAAAGAGGCCATACTCTGCTATGTAGGAGCATGCATACAGTCCTAAGGCTCTAAGAGTAAAAGAGGGTGTATACAGTAGATGCAGCTGGTACTCACTGTTTTCCAATAGCACTGCAAGATGCAGTAACACTCACTGCACACCCTGATGTAGCAACACGGCTGGCCAATGCCTACATCTTCCCCAGGGGATGTCTTGGAAGGTATTATGCGGATAAAGCAGAGCTATATGAGGGATGTTCACCTGAGTTTAATGTAAGCGTATTGACATCTAACCCCACCTCAATTTAATGGATTTACAACCTTGCTACCTCCACACAGGCATCCTGGACCCTCACTTTCCCCCATCTGTTGTAGCCGATGTCCTGTGAGTGATGAACAGATATTTCCAAAGACCGGACACTGACCTCTCCGGCCTTGCGTGCCAAAATTAGAATAGCCAGAGTGTGACAAACTTCCTGCAAATCCTGAGTTGAATCTGAGGAGCTTATTGAGTAACTGGAAAATGATGAGAGTGGCTAAAAATTCCAGCTGCAAAACGTAATTGCCAGCATTCACTCACAGCACCCATGAGATCATTATCATGCTGCATCAGTGCTTCTGTATCCCTTTATCATCTCTAAACCTGCTTAGCTGATCGTCAAAAACAAAAGTGATGTGCAGCCCTCTTAACTCTCTCTGTCTCTCTCTCACACACACACACACACACACAGTGCACACATCCTGCTGAGGCCTCCACTCACCATAAAACAAAATAATCACCTCGGTACATGCTTTTAAACTCAACTCAAAAGGGACGCTAACAAGTTTTGCTCATCACTCAAGCTCTGTGGCTCCACAGTCAAACCGTCCACTCTCTCAGCAATCAGTGCAATTTGCCCTGATGGGAGGATTTCTGTGCTGCTGCTAATTTATGAAAAGTCTTGGTCTCTGCGTCGTGCTGATGCAGACACGCCCGGGCCATTTCCACATGCACTCCATTCTCTGGGAATTCAACTCACATGTCACTCTTTAACCACCTCCGCTGCACAGTTTGGAGCATATGCACAGCTACAGTATGACAGGGCTGTTTTTGGGCCCGTCTAACAGACTGTATAACAGCACTAATACTATCAGTAACTGCTCCACCACGTGAGGACCGAATATCTCAAGTAACCTGAACACATCTCTGCTAGACAGACATCAAATTATCCAGCAGACTACTGTGAAGGGCTGCCTTTAAAGTGGAGCAAAGATTTGCACATTATGCAAGACACAGAAATAGATATGTTGCTGCTTACACAGATAGCTAGATAGATAGCTAGATAGATGGATAGATAGATAGATAGATAGATAGATAAAGCATACTGCAGGCCTATTATTCTACATTAAGTAGTTTGCACAATCAATGCGGCACATCAGAGATTTGGACACTGTTCAGCTCGTCAGAGAGGCACAGATTTATCCACACATGTGTCAGGAGTGCAAAGTCCATTGCACATTTCTCACCAAGTCTACTGAGTGACTTACCAAAAGTGGGACTAATAACGCAGATGCCGAAAGGTTGATCCTACTGCACATGATTTCCGCCGTCCGCACACACTTGCCTCGCTGGGTAAATTCACCACGAATCTCAGGCGGTGACGGGAGTTCATTTATTCCAAATTCACGCGTAAAAACCTTCTCATTAGGCTGGTGAGGGCTCGTGCCGAAAAAATCCAACGGACGTGATGAGCGACAATCTGCTGCTGAAGTGTCATCAACAAGAGACAGTGGGATATCTTCCAGTTACCTGCGTCGGGATAAAACCCCACCTTAAATCCCAGTACGATCCGATTGAGGCGTAAAGGCAGAAAAATGTAAAGCCGAAATCCCAAAAATCCAAAAACCTCAGGAGAGTCCGAGGCTTGCGTCCGAGCCGCGTTCAGAGGGGTTAAAGCGTCAGTACGTGGTCGTATCAAGTCCCCCGCGTACGGGTTTGTAACGCAGGAATAAGGTGGATCAAATTTCCAATAAACCTCACGCTTGTTGTGAATTGCAGTACAGATGGTGCCGGGACGGACAACTGCAGTCCGGGGCTCTTTTGGAAGCGGTGGGTTTGCGCTCTTGAAAAAAACAAAAAGCCTCTCGCGGTTGAAGGTTGGCGTCAAATTCAGGCTTCAAGTCCGTCAAAAATCACGAAGGTCGAAAACTCTCCGCCGACACCAGTTTGTAGTAATTACAGCGCAGTTATCACGCCTGTTTTACTGGCAGTTGTTTGCCATTACTGTAGCCATTTGTTGTCATAACTTCCTCTCTCTGAAGCGCAATGGAGGAATCCCACCCATGCACTGATACCGTGTTTTCCCCCCTTTCTCCTCTAATACTATGCGTACCCATGCGAGCAATTAGTTCTCATACATGACTTGGTCTGTCCTGCTCCCTCAACAAAGCAATGCGGTCGATTTCTCCGGGCGGGATGTGGCAGGAAATCTCGCTGTGTCCTGGGCAGCCTTTGCAAATGCGCCTCTACTCCTCATGCAGGCGTCCGCCTGCGTAATAAGAGCCCGATATAAATGAATACATGTTGTCACGCCATGATGTCTGGAGCAGCGCAGAGCCAAGTGGCCAGTGGACAAATTCTTGGTATCAGAGGAAACGACTGACACCTTTCATGGACAGTGCAGCACTGCAGCAATGTGATGTCATTTGGGCTGCGTTTAAGGCATTTACCCGACAAAACTGAGGGTTTCTTTCTCTGTGGCGAAGATGAGAAGAAAAAAATGTTTTTCACATGACGGTGAGGAGGCGCTATGGGGTGTCTGTGATACTCCGGGATGGGCTGGTAGCTCGTGGTCCAGCACAAGATACTGCAACGCTGGGGAGGGAGCAGGGGAGGGAAGTGGATGGAGGTGGGGTGTTGTTGGGTCAGTGTTGCACTTAATAAAATCACATTCACCCCCCTATAGGCGTGTTTACTGCTTTGTTTTCAGGCTGTAATGAAAACCCTTTTATTTCCTTATCCTTCTCAATCTTGGATGCCCACCATAATAAGCACAAATAGCTTGACCACCCACATGTCTCAGGCAGCACCCCATGCTTTACTTTGTTTTGGGACAAGACACACTCCTCTTGGCCCAGATCAATGGAAATGGGACATCCAGCGTATGGAAAAAATAAACATTTATATCCTCCCACCAGAAAATAAAAACAATGGTTAATCCTCTCAGAGTTGCAAGAGAAAGCCAGGGACAACCCATCCTTCATCATAATGTTCAATATGCCTCTAAGAAGAGGATAACATGTTTGAAGTACATTTTTCTTGCTTATTCATCCCCAAGTGTATTGTCTGCCTGCACTGAGGCCACGGGACATGTGATGAGAGGAAGACTTCTGGGAGGACTTGACAAATCCCGTCAAATCCGATTGATTTGACAGCAGGAGCATCACACACATTGCACAGACTTGCATTGTATTGTACATGAAATGGTGGATGTTAGAGACCTGACACATGCGGAGAGCCAGGAGAGGAAAGTCTGAATTCACCTTTAAAGCACAGTTGATTTAAATGTAATAATTCTGCTGTGAGCTGAATTAATTAGCCGTGGAAAAAAAAGTACCTCATCATGTAAGAAAATTTAAGATACAATGAAAATATCTCACGTAACAGGTCCCAAATGTAAGACTATAATAATTTTGGAAAGTGCCATAAATAACAAGGTTACTGCTCATTATAGAGTACCACAGGCACACTTCCTGTCCTTAAAAGGAAAATTATAGGACTAGTAAATCTTTAAAGGAATATTTCTTTTTCTTAGATATCATTTTGCAATAAATACATCCTCTCACTTCTATTATTTCACATCATCTTTGTTTCACTGCTGCAACACGACAGGTGCCACAATTATCTGATGTGCCACTCTTTGTACCAGAGCGGCAGCCTGTTGTAATTAAAGGGCAGTTCATATTGGGTGGAGCACCTCCGGGGCATTTTAAGTGGATCGGTGAGATGTGACACAAACTCATTTTGGGAGACTCGTGCACTTGCCAAACACGCTGCCTGTTTCAAAGGGCAATATTTCTATCAAAACCTTCCTACTTAACTGTAACTCAACAGATATTCACCAATAGTTATCTTTAAAAGGGTTGAAACTCTGTAGAGTTTCATTATGCGAATGCTCTGAGCCCGATCTGAATGAGCATGTGTGTTCATGAGGTGGGTGAACGCATGGGGCGCATGCGGCGAATACTGATGGAAATTGAAAAAGAGCCATGAAGGAAGCCAATCTGCTATTTATATCAGGCTGCACTCCATGGGGCAAAGCTCCCTCTCACAGTAATGCACTGTAAAAGTGATTGATTAGTGTTATATTGAGAGATTGTCTGTCTTAACTGTCTTCACTCGCCAAAGTGATGAAATTACTGCACACTAGTCTTTGAAAGCATAATAGCAGATTAGGTCAGTGTGATCCATCCACTCTAATAAGGAAACTTGCCATTCCCTAAAGTGCAAAGCATAAGAGGGAGGTCTGCACTCCGATCCAATACACACCAACCAGCCACTAACACCCTCAGAGGGTGTACCTAATGACCTGGAACATACTACATACTGAGGTTGCTCAATTTAGGTTCAGGGCACACACTCTCTGTATGTCTCCACACCTCAAAAATGCCATTTTGGACTCAACACAGGTGCCCTTGTTGCTGTTTTAACAAATCACTCAGATCAATTTCCATTAAGGACAGCGGAATTCCCAATTTCTTCTCCCTGGCTGAGCCCCGAAGACCTATAATGTGATGCTCCATCAGTTCAATGTGTCAGTGAATGGTTTTGCCTGTGTTTACTTTGAACTGGGATTAGAATTAGTGCAGTGACAGAGACAATAAAACACTGTCTTCAGGAACAGCAACATCATTACAGTGTATACACTATGCTCTATAGTGGATTAGAGCAGTCTTGTTTATGCCGTTGAATCACCCTGTACATTAGCACTCTCTCTCACAGAGCAAAAAGTTCCTCTTAATGTGCTTTAAAACTCTCCAGCTTACCATCAAATGCAGAAGCGCCACAGACGCGATTTCCACTATAAAAGTCTCTAATTGGCTTATCAGCGGTGCTTTTTTAACGTGGTGAAATAACAGGCATGTGTAGGAAGCTGAATGTCAGAGGGTGTACCTTTGTGGGGTTCATACGGCATACATACTATGCATGTGCTTCTTTGATTTATTCAAGGGTTATTCAGGTTCATCCTCTGATCTCTGTCGACTCAAAAGAAAATTATGCAAAAATAAAAAAGAGTGTTCTTCTGGTGCTTACAATAAAATTACATGTATATTACAGTATGAAGAAACTGTACAGCAAACCACAGGGATCTCTTGCAATTGATGCTGGCTCAACATGAATGCTTGGTCACTCTCATGGTACCTGTGTCACAAATGACACAAATGTTACGCGTTACACTCCTACCAGTTACTCATAGTGGGTACAGTCTTGCTTTCATGTCTCATATGTACTGTATGCCAGCTTTGGCCAGCTCTACGCTAAATAAAACAAGTGCTACTTTGCAGCTTTAAGGGCCGTTCAATGTGTCCTTGTATGGGAAATCTTAAAGATAGACATGGGCCATCTGGGAAAGTGTGAGGTGCAGCTCACTCACAAACGGTCCTCCGAGAAGAATCCTGCTTCTCCTTAGGAACAAAAGCTTTGAGAGTAAAGAGCAACATGTTTTAGCTGCAAAAGCTTTCATCAGTGTTACAAGAGAGCATGTATAGTTAATTCTCAGGGACATCTAAAATAGCCACTTACTGCAGATGCCAGTATTAAAAAACATTAAAAATGATATCACCAAGTGCAGTTAAGGATCCGACACATATTTAAACAGCTAGAGGATATGTTTAAAAATCAGGTCCTCCATTTATTCATCTTGGGTTTAGACTTTTAAAAAGGAAAGATCCAAAAGGTCCCTCTTTTTCTTTTCTAATGAAATTTAAATCACCTCCTCCTGGACCAAGAGACACCTTCTCAATGGCAATAAAAGAAAAAGCAGACATGGATTGTCTGGCCTCTTTAAAGTGGCTTTCTACACGATTTTTGACATCCTCTCTCTTAATGGAGTTCAGTAATTCAGTATTTCAAGGAGCACTCTGTTTCACTTTCCACGGGGGCATGGAATCATCCATCACATCTGTTGTTTTACAGTTAATGAATCTCTGCATGCCTTCACTCTTAGAAAGGTGCTCTGTATTCCTTGTATATGGTCAATTAAGACTATAGGCATCTTGGATATTGCTGAACATCTTTATCGTTGACTGCAAATTATCATGTAACCCTGATGAAAGCTGAGAGTGAGGGTTTTTGACATTAAAGCTGTGTCTGTTGTTCTTCAAGAGCAGCTAGAATTTTGATCTTGAACTTTGGAGGAGCTGCAAGGTTGTGACAGATGTTGTTTTTTACCCTTTGAACATAAAGATACATGTCAGTTCTTACTGACTGTTGACAGCAAGCAAGAATTCGTGAAAGTAAACTTATAAATCGGGCGAAATCCACATTTCACTTTGGTTTAAAAACAATGTGAGTACTTTGTTAGGATTGCAATCTGTAACAGAGACGTTGGCACTAGATGTGTTTAGTTTTAACATGTTCATTTCAGGGTTTAATTACCTGATACATTTCCTTATATTGATTTTGAATCATCTCAGCACACAATGTCACAGCAGTACTGTTTTTTCAACCTGAAAAGACAACATTGACATATTATCACCTTATAAAGTTGTTATGGCAGATGTATCAGCAAACAGTTTACACACATCAAGCTGAGACATTCATTATGGCCACCTGACAAATGGAAGTTTTTTCTCTTTTGGTCTGCACAAAGTCTTGAGGGAAATATCTGGCTCTTTAGCTGCTAAATGCTCCGCTGTGTTCACAGGCTAGTTGCTAACTTAAAGTTAAAATCTCGAAGATTTTCATTTCGTTCTCTTTCGCGGCACCTATGGCGATAATGGGTAATTGCAGGTGTGTTTTTGGACCTCACTTCCAAAGTTTCATCGTCTGTAGTCATCGATCTTTTCTTTGTTTGNCAAATGCCATAGGCTCAACAGGCTCAATCACCATTGTGTTACCTCAGTGACTTAACAGACATTTATTTAAATGAAAATTTTTGAGATTTTATCTTTAAGTAGCGTACGATGGGTTTATCAAAACATTTTTTGGCTAAAAACAGCTGCCTGCTGTGGCTGGAAACTGATTTGATGAGAGCGATGAGAGTAAACCTAAACAGTAGTTTTGTTCAGTTGCAGGCCGTAAAACCAAAACAATGAGCTGAAAGATGCTTTAACACTCATAGAGCTGAAGGAAAACTGCAGAGTCGGGTGATAATTCCCTGTGGGTTCGTCAAGCAACACCTTTCACATCACATATAGTCATCTGATCCACTGTAAATGACGGATTTGACTTTTGCAGTACTTGTTTTTTTTAACTTATTTATTTACTTTTATTTATTTTTTTATTTTCTCTGACTTACTATGTTTAGTGTTATGCACCAAAATACCAAAAGCTTACTTTAAAATAAATCTGATTCTGAATGCAAAAATATCGGTTAGTGCAGCTTTAAAACACCATTTTCAAAGTATTTCTCAAACTTGATTCACTGAACTCTTGATGGATCAAACAGGTATTGAAGAAGTCAGGCACATACAGTATACCTGATCCTACCTGCACTTCCGAGGGAAGTATTCTGAGAGAAAGATTAGAAAGTTTGGCGGAGCATTTCTATTTAAAACCTATAATGTTTGTTCTGTATATTACACCCTGAGATCTGTGCGCATGCTGTGGGTGAGGTGACCATGATTTCAACCACTGCCCCCCTGATGGACTCTCCACAGTCCTGCCAAGAGCAATTTCAAGCCCCATATTTCTTAAAGTGTTTGTGTATGCATTCAAACAGAATTAAGTCAACAAAAATCCAGCAGAAGGTGCACAGAAGAACACAACTTACTTTATTCTCTCGCTGTATGTTTTTCTTTTTCTTCTCCCCCAAACAGTCTATTTTTACATTATGTACTAATTTTGTCTCAAATTGATCCAAAGTGGTTTTGTCTGTGAGGTAAGCAGACAGAAAAATTAGAATTTGCTATCTCAGGAGGAAAAAAAAAATCTCCGCAGCAGATTTTTCAAGGTACCATGGCAACTGAACATTCAAAAGAATTTTGATGAGAACAGCAGGCAAAGAGAGGCTGATTACAAGGGAGACAATTTGTTAGTCCAATTGCAAGAGCAACAGAGTCTGATTGCACACACACACACACACACACACACACACACACACACACATTGTGTTGTACTCTTTATCTGGACCACTGTGCAAAAACACCGCTCTTCTCTGTCCTATCAGTCAGAGGATGAGTGAGAGCAGCTGTTAGCATCTTGGTGTGGAGATGAAGGGCTCAGGCTAGTTTAGCAGCTAAAGCGTTGGCATAGTGACGCGAGGTGGATACAGCTTTGATTGGCAGTGCAGCGGAATGAACACCAGACATGCAGTGGGCGTAGACCTTTTTTTTTTTTTTTTTT